>CAUYSK010072069.1:0-37567 GCA_963575035.1 Avahi laniger | reverse complement strand
GTCCTGTTGGCAGGAGCCACAGTGTTCCCCGGGCCTCGGCTCCCTTTTCCTCCCCATGGGAGGGCTGCCCAAAGAGCTCCCCTGCCGACGCGCCCACCAGCCTCCCCGCAAGCCAGGCAGCGCGAGGTCGGAGCCACCGCCGGCTCCCGCCCAGCTCTGCCCTCCCAGGCTGAATGTGGAGGTGGCCCTCTGAGCTGTGCCTGTGAGGTGGGGGTGGCAGTGGCCACTTCACAGACTGTGACAGCTGAGTGGAAAAGCAGCTCAGATCGTGCTTGGCACCCGACTCCTCAAACCATGTCCCTTCTCCTCCCCCCTCCCCCCACAAAATATTATCAGGGCTTCTGCCGAACACCAGGGAAGGACCCCACCCGGCCACCAGCACACGGGCCCAGAGCTTCGCCGTCACACAGGGCCCTCTCCCCACTCTGCCTGGGCTACGCCCCACCTGCCCTCTGGATCCTTGGCTTGGTTTTATCTTTTTTTTTTGAGACAGAGTCTCAGTTGCCCGGGCTAGAGTGCCGTGGTGTCAGCCTACTCACAGCAGCCTCAAATTCCTGGGCTCAAGTGATCCTCCTGCCTCAGCCTCTCCTGAGTAGCTGGGACTACAGACATACGCCACCATGCCTAGCTAATTTTTCTGTTTTTTGTAGAGACGGGGTCTTGCTCTTGCTCAGGCTGGTCTTGAACTCCTGAGCTCAACGATCCTCCCACCTCGGCCTCCCAAAGTGCTGGGATTATAGGCATAGCCACCGTGCATGGTGGGTTGGTTTTGTTTATGCTGCTGATCTGTGTGCCTGTCTGCTCCCCTTAACCCCAACTAGACCAGGCACTCCTAGATGACCGGGTTCACAGGGAGCCCTCATGCAGCCCCAGAACCTGGCTTGGAGTCCACACCCCGTGTTGTCTGTCCATCAAATGAAGGACTGCGGCCCGGGTGGTGGGGCATGGGGAGGGCCATCTGGTCAGTCTGTCCACACAGACAGGTCTGTCCTCGGCTGGCCCATCCAAACCCTTTTCTTCCTGAGATGTAGCTCCCCTACCCCACCCAGGACGTGCCCTGGTCTCCCTGGAACACAGAGTGTCCGGACACCATTGTTGAGAGGTAATGACCTAAGCCAGCTCCCTCCCCATTTTATAGAGGATGACACTGAGGACCAGAGAGGAGAGGGCTCGCCTAGGGTCACACAGCAAATCAGAATCAAATTCCAGATAGTTCCCAGCCCAGGGCTCTCCATCCACACCCCAGCCCAGGTATTCCGAGGGGCCGTGGGTGGTTGGAGGAGGGGAGGCCTACAGAATTGTGTCCAAGGGACAGTGGCCAGTGAGGCCTGGTGCAAAGCCCTGCCAGGGCCTCCCCACCCTTTGGAAGCCGGCCCCTGCGGCTTCCTCTGGGAGGTGAGCCCCTGTCCTTGACTGCGATGCCTGCTGCTCCACCACACTGCCTCGGTCCCTGTGTCAGCGTCCCCGCTGCCAGGGACTCCTGGGGCTGGGTAGAGCAGCAGCAGGGATGGCCTGGTCCCTCGGAGCCTTCCCCTGCGGGAGGGGCGGCCAGCGCTCAGGGCCTGGTCAAGGAGACGGCTGGGCCCAGAGATGGGGAGGAGGAGGGGGCACAGCTGGGAGGAACATGACCCTTTGTCCACGCGGATGATTTACTGGGGACGTGGCTGGGTGTGCTGCATTAAAAATGTAGAACGTGCCCCCCATGGGAAGCACAAATAAGAAGGTAACAGGAAAAGGGTGCTGGACTTGCAGCTCCAAGCCAGGTCTGCTGAGGGAGGCCGAGAGGAGACTCGCACTCAGACCCTGCCCTCAAAGGCTCACATCTCGGGGAGCCCGCCTGGGAAATAACCCCCAGGGAAGACTGTGGGGGTGGTTCGGAGGAGACAGATGAAGTCCCCTTGTGGGAGGCAGGGGCCCACTAAGGGGAAAGGCATTTGCCCTGGGCCTTGAGGAGGGGCTCTGGGCCAGAGGTGAGAGAAGGGCAGTCAGGCAGTGGTGACCGCGTGAGCACAGGCCGGGGACTAGACACAAAGGCCACGGGAGCTGTGCATGCGCCGGGGCAGAGGCGCGTGGCAGGAATCCGTGGCCGAGGGCCAGAAGAAGACTGGGGTCTGCTCTAGGGGGCACTGCCTGAGTCGTTTGGACGGGGGGAGAATGTCTGTGCCAGGGAACACTGTCAGAGCAGAGGCTGGGGAGCCACTGGGGTACAGAGGAGGAGGTCGGTGCCTACGCCTCTCCCGCCCCTGGCCAGGTGGGGCCCGGAGGACCCTGGGGCTTCTCCAAGGCTGTGGCCAGAGGGCACCTCCCTGGCCTCCCCCTCCCGCCTCCCTGCCCCAGATGCGGTGCTGAGCTGCAGCTCCCGCTGCCATGGGAGGGATCAGATCAGGTGATTTGGGGTCTGATTCTCTTGGGCGGAAACTGGCCCCTGTGTCTTTTTCCATCCTGTCTAATCTTGGGGGGCAGGGAGCGGCCTCTCCGTTGCCTCCCGGGCGAGAGAACCAACACCTTCACTTTGCAGCAGACCTTTTCACTGATGTGTTTGAGACCTTGTCTCCTGGGGGAAAGGGGAACGCGACAAAGATAATAGGCTCGAGGGACAGCAGAGTTCCAGTCCTGGCTCTGCCCCTCACCAGCGGGTGACCCTGGGCAAGCCACATCTTCCTCTGGTGTGGGAACTAAATGAGGAGGGCAGCACACGCCCTGTGCACCGCAAGCGTCCTGTGGAAGTTAGCTCGGCGGCGGTTACTGCTTTCTGCGCTCCCGTGGATGCGCGAAGTGCGTTCCTTCCTCTCCTCGGAAGAGTCTCCGGCAGCCCCCAGCCCCATGTGACCTCGGTTTCCTCATCTGTCTAATGCTGACCTTTCACAACCCCTCTCGCAGCCCCGACACAAGCCAAGCTGGTGCCCGAGACAGCGTCTTCTCTGCAAGTTACCATAATGACCACCATTCCGGTGTCCGGCGCTCAGGACAGGGGTGGGTGGGCTCCAGGAGAGGTCGCCAGGCCTGGGCTGCCCAGCCAGGAGCCCGTGTCTGAGCTCATTCTGTGGCCCCCACTGCACTCTGCCCAGGGACAAAAGAGAACTGTCCTCTGTCCCAGAAATGGCCAAAGAGCTCACCGTCTGAGAATCCGGTTCTGTTCCCGCTGCTGAGCGTCCTGCCCACTCTGTGAGCCTTCAGGGCTCAGTTTCTGCATCTGTGCGTGGGCAGGCTGCCGCTCGCCTGCCTTAGAGGAGCTCCCTGGAGAGTGTCTGTCTGTCTGCAAAGCACTTGAAGATCCGGAGATCCTGGAAGTCAAGGGGCCGGAGCACCACACGCTCACGCACATGCGGGCACGCGTGTGCACACACAGCACCGAGCTGTCACGCAGACCCTAGAAGGAAACACCAGCGTGGGCGACACCACTTGGAAAGTGAAGGCAGATCCCTTGCTTAGGCAGAGCACTTTTGGGTCCTGGCTCAGAACCCCTGGACTCCTCTCTAGCTGCCATTCAAATGAGTTTGCTCCCCTACACTTCAAATCTGAAGCAAATTGGGAAACAATGAGAAGATTGTTGGAGACAAATTCCGCTGCAAACAGGGAGAAGTGGCAGCCGGTCCCGAGGGGAAAGAAGGAAAAACTCTAAAAAGCAGGAGCGAGTTCCAGAAGCAAGTCCTAGCGCGTCGGGCGTCAGGATCGTGGCTGCTGGGGCCCCCCAGACGCGTCTGGCCACCCTGCTGTGGTGCTTACTGTGCTGCGCGAGGCAGCCTGAGACGCTGCGCCAGGCCGGGACGGGATTCTTGCTTCATTTGAGAAGGAACCGCGTGCTGCGTTGTAGAGAGCCTTCTACTCGAAGTGGTAAAAAGTGAAATAAAATAAAATAAATGGGTGCCTGGAGAGCCAACCATCACTAATTCAAACTCGTCACTAAGTAGGGGCTGCGGCAGGCCTGGGCGCCTCCCTGGGGTGTACCCTGAGCCCGGTGCAGGCGGCACACGCAGGCCAGGGGGCCGTGGACAGCAGCTGCGTGCCCCCGGCTCTGGCAGTGCGTCCACACTGCGGCGCAGCCATCACCGCCACGGCCCCCAGGACTTTGTCATCTTCCCCACCTGAAACTCTGCCCATCAAACACTAACTGCCATTCCTCCTCGCCCAGCCCTGGCACCCGCCAATTCTACTCTCTGTCTCTGTGAACTTGATTACCGTAGGGACCCCATGGGAGTGGAATCGCGTGGTTTCGATAGTCCTTTTGCGGGGGGCTTATTCCAGTTGTTACGATGTCCTCCTGCTTCGTCCATGTTGCAGCAAGTGTCAGGATTTCCTTCCTCTTTAAGGCTGAATAACACGCCCTCGAGTACATAGACCTCATTTTTTCCCTTTGCGTCTTATCCTCACTAGGCCACAAGCATTCTGCACGCTCTGGGTAAGTCGCTCTGTGAGCCTGCGTGGTGGAGGGGCCCATCTTCAAGCAACAGCGAGACTCTCATGTCAAACAAGAGCTGATGCCAAAACCCCCAAAGATGAAACAAATAAAAGTAGAATCACTCTACCAAAGACCTCCTTTGCCCCCCACGGCTGCCCTTCCAGCCCCTGGAATTCTTTCTAGGGGCCGAAGGGCCCTTTGGAACCCAATTTGAGAAATCTAAAATTCTAGCAAAGAAGTTCTAACCTTTCTTGCAGCATGGACCCCTGGGGAAGTCTGGTATCATCATGTGTCATCCCTATTCAGAATAACGCTTTGAAGTGGATAAATAAAATCTATTGGATTGCAGACAAAACCAATTATATTGACATAATTTGAGTAGTAAAAAATAAAGTGTGGTAACGTATTGCTTCTTTATTAGTATATTAAATAACAAGATCCACCTTAGTAGTAACATAGGAATGAACATCAACAATTCTGCAACAGCTGTAAAGTGATATGAAAAAGTCTGTGATTTTCATAATGTATGCAATGGCATTGTGGGTGCCAGTGAGACTCCTGGGTTTATTGCCTACGTTTGTAATAGGAGAGATGCTAAGTTTCAGTTACAGGTTTGTGAAAATAAAGGTGTAATTTTTTCTTGTCTAAGTTCACAGACCTCTGAATTCTTTCCACAGATCTTTGGTGGGGGGTTTCTGGGGACCCCATTTTAAGCAGTTCTTTCCAGGGCTTAGTTGGAATTTCTTTACTGATTGCAGAATTAGGCAGGATGAGATCTGGTTCTAAAGACTGTCAATAAAGAAAAGAGAGAGTGGTCCCTGCTTGGCCTCTAAGGGTGGGAGAGAAGGGGGGAGAATGAGGCAGAGGGAGGATGTGATCATCCAGGGCAGGGTAGTAGGTGGTGGTCCTGGAACTGTTTGGGGGCCTGAGAAGTGAGGGGGGATAGCAGTGTTTCAGCCCCAGGCCCATCCCATCACTGTCCTAGGGGAAATCTTCTTAAAAGGACCCACCACACACACACAGTGTGAAACGTAACCATAGCCAGAGCCCCATGACCTCAGCAGGAGAAGAGCAAGGAGCTGACTGAGACCTCATTTCTTCTACTCCTTTGGGGAGGGGGCTTCAGCCATGCAATGGTTAACTTGGCTTTTGTCCTATTCCTCAGGGACCCATGTGATGGAGGGCTCAGGACGGATGTTGGTGACCGCTGTGGGTGTGAACTCTCAGACTGGCATCATCTTTACCCTGCTTGGGGCCGGTGGTGAAGAGGAAGAAAAGAAAGACAAAAAAGGTAAGCACAACCCCTTTGCAGACCAGGAGAGGAGCTCTTAAGGCCACTTTTTTTTTTTTTTTTGGTTTATTCATTCACTCAACAAAATAGTTATTGAGTGCCTTCTGTGTTCACACCCTGTGCTGACAACCACCTCCTGCATCCTCAAGGCCCTGCTAGGGCCAGGTGGGCTCTGTCTGTTCCATCTCCAGGGTCTTGTCCCAGTCTCTGTCTTGTCCAGTCATGTCATGGAGGCCCCTCCTTCCCCTCTGGGCCAGGCAACGAATGCTGACCACATTGTTGGGTCACCAGCCTCAGGTGGTAGAAACAGCCAGCATGAACTGGTCCCATCAACACCCCAATATTGAGTACGAATCCCTACCCAAACATATTCCTTACACTGTTGTCAACTCCACTGAGCAGAGCTGAAAATCTCCCCAGCAGAGACTTGTCCAAGACTTGAGCAGAGGAGGTTGGTAGGGAAGGTGGCCAAACAGGTGGCTCCAACTCACTACTATGAGTTCCTTCTCCAGTCCCCCTGCAGTGGCCACCTTGCCTGGGTTCTGGTTCTTCCTCCCCCTCGGAAGTAAGATTCCTTATTCACCATTTTCTCCTCAGTGTCAGCAGCCCAGGCTAAATTGCCTCTGAGAACAGGGAGGGATGCTCACACAAGAAGCTCACATACCATCAGGCCAGGTCCACCTCCAAAAGCCCAGGCTTCTGGGCCCAGCACAGCCCACTCCTTATCTGATACCTACACTTTGCCTCAAGGACAGCCCCTTTTCACATTTTCAGTCTTTTGTCTCCTTCCCCAAGTTCCAGGGGAGCATCCGCAACATCCAGAACTTCTGGAATTGGAATCCTGGGAGAAAGGAGTTGGGAGGGCAGACGGCCCCTCCCTGAGTTTCAGGGGCAGCCCTGCCACCTCCAGCTCTCAGAAGCCAATCAGGTAGAGAGCCTGGGTCAGGACTGAAGGTGACTTGTTCCTGAAGGCAAAAACAGTTTTTAGTGGTTCTCCCTAAGATTGTGACTACCCCACCAGCAGGAACAATGGAGCTGGGCTGAGGTCTGGGAAATCAAGAGGCTGGAGAGAGAAAGGGGTGCTGAGGTTGAAACTGAGGAGAGAGTCCTGTCCAAGAGATCCGGAGGGCATCACGATAGTGTCAATGCACTGAGTTGGAACCTGTGGCCAGGGTGGGCAGGCCCTGCCCCAGAATGCTGGCAGGTGGGCAGATTTGGGCACTTGGACAGGATGCAGCAGCCTGTACCCATTTCCTTGTCCTCAGTCGGGCTTGGGTGAGGGGCAGACACACTCAGACTCTTCCACAGGCTAGACATGTGTTTTTAAAAATGCCTCTAGGAAGACAGGCCTCAACTGGCCCAGAAGCGTGGGTTGGGGTCCTTTGCTGACATGCACCTGCACCCCAGCAAGATGGGAGTGTTGGAAGACTTGGCCTCATGTAGAGAGAAGGGGTGGCATGTGGAGGGGACGTGGCAGAGGAAGCCTAGGGACAGCCCCAGCATCTCAGCCCACAGTGAGCTGCGCGGCCAGGGCTGGGCCGCCTCTGCTCTCCATCCTGTCACCCCCTTTAGGGACACTGCTTAGAGCCCAACAACCACACGTTCCCATTTCACGATGAGCCCAGGTGTGTGGCTGTGTGTGCATGCACACGCACGTGTGTGCATGTATGTGTATGTGCTCATGTGTGCAGATGGGGCTGCGTGTGCTTCTCCTTCATTAACATGTCTCAAAAATCATCACACAGGTGTGAAGAAGGGGGATGGCCTTCAGCTACCAGGTACAGTAAGACGCCCCTCGGGGTAGGCGGGTTTTAGAAATAGCGGCAGCCTTTGGCCACTGGGCCCTGGCCCCAGACCACCAGCACGCAGCTGGGGAAGGCACGTGCCTGCTGAAGCCTCCCCCAAAGACACTCCTCTGTTTCCTCGTGTGATGCCAGCCCCGTGGGATGAGCCAACACCCCACTCTGCCCTCTTGCCCATGTGGTGCCTCACCCTCCTGGCCAATGCCCCTTGGCACCGTCACCGTGCCCACAGCCCCCCAGCACTGTGTCCGGCGCGCAATGCCTCACTCCCCACCACGGTGCCCGGCCCTGCTCCTCCCGCCAGCACCCTGCAAGCCCGTGTCCACCTCGCCCAATAGCGTGTCTCACCCAACAGGGCCTCTTCCTTCTCCCCATAAAACCCTGTTCCCCCCACACACAAAAAAAGCACCAGGGGTGAATTTGGCCTTTTCATATCACTTTTAATTTCTAGATTAAGATAAACTCGCTAGTGCCTTTTCTGCCTCGTGTGCAAAATGCAACACGCTTGATGTCACCTTTTAAGTGGCGGGACATCTCCTGTGGGCGTTAACAAGGCAGTCCTTGGCGTGGGCAGTGGCCTGAGTCAAAGGCGTGAATCTGTTTAAGTCGCGGCCATGGGCAGATGCTCTGCGGGAGCGTCTGGCACGCGGTGACTGAGGTCACAGCAGACGCCCATTCTGAGGGCTGGTGCCCACACCCCGCGGCACACTGAATATTTTGAACTGACTCCTGGCCGTGGGTCCTTCTGGCCCCCCTCCCCCGTGGAGCCCTCCCCGAAGGGAGACCCGCCTGACTGGCCGGGCCGACGGGGTCCACACCTCACCACAGAGCAGTGCCACCCCCCAGCCGCCCTGGTCGTCCTCCATGTTTTATTGCGAAGACCCTCCATGTCTGAGTCCTTCCCTTCAATGTCTGCGGCATCTCTCTGGGAACGTTTCACCCCCAAATTTGAGTTTCTCGATTTCCAACAAAGTATTTGCTTTTTCCTAAGAATAGAGCCGTGTTATTTCCCCACAAGTTGGTCATGTCTTCACTGTTGTTGCTTTTCTCCATTGTGACGCACCGCACTTTCCATCCCTCCCACCCCGGCAGCGGCAGACGGTGTGGCCGCGTCAAAGGCTGCAGATAGCGCACATGCCAGCCTGGCCAATGGTACGTCTCCGCGGCGAGCCTGCGTCTTGGTTGGATGGGCCTCTCCCCCCAGCTCTGGGCTTTCTTTCTCTGTTCTGGACCACACAGATCTCGGGTGTGCATGGGCCGCTCAGTCACCCTCTCACGCGGGGCCAGCGCTTAAGAGAGGAGCCACACTGGGGAGTCAACTCCACACCCACTTGCGGCTGCCAAAAAGGCACTGGCCCCATGGCCCTTGCCCCCCAGTGGGGCCCAGAAGAGGGACATGGCTTTGGCTTCAGATCTGGGCCCCAGGGAGCAGCGGTATCCCACCCGGCGTGGCCCTCTCCTAAGTGCATCCTGGTCCTGGCTTTGGGAAGAAGGCCCGGGGTCAGGACCTGGGCTGAATCTGACATCTGGGTCCCCAGAAAAGGCTCCAGTGCTTGACTCTAAAATGACCTTGAGGGAAGGGGACCCAGGCCGGGTTCAGCTCCTTGGCCCTGCTCCCTAGCATGGCTGAGCCACCAGTAGACATTTCTTCCTCTCCTCTTTCACGGAGCAAACGGGCAGGGGGTGGCTTGGGCCTGGGCCTAGTTCTGTCCCTCGGACGTAGACGGGTGTTTCCTGCTGTGCTTGTGCTGGAGCGTTTGTCCTGGGTCTCTGCGTTCCGACTGGCCCCGCGGGGGTGGGAGGGGAGGCGCTGCCTCTGTGTACCGGGGTCCGCTCCTCAGCCTCTTCACGCACGGGCAGGAGGTAATTCCAGTCGCTGGCCTCCAAGCCTCTAGAAGATTGCGGATTTCTATCCTCTCCCAACTTCAGAGCAACAGGCGAGGCTTCTGTTTATTCAGACACAGCCCTTGTCCCCAAATAGGTAACATAGTCGTCACCCGGGCTACTTCTGAACTGCTGAGAGCCGTCAGGGCTCAGTCATGAAAACCTTACCCCAGAGAAGCCAGAGGAAGGGGCAAGTCTCTGTTGCAGCACCGCTGCGTACTGGGCCCTGGGCCACGGGTTTCTTACCCATACCATTTACTCCTCACCCGTCCTGCAAAACAGGGAGACTTGTTCCCCCATCCTCCCATCCCTGCCCCAGACTTCTGGCCAAGCCACCTGCCTTCAAAGTAACCAGGGATGGAAGCGCCTAGTAGATTTCTGGGGCCGGGAAAGGCACTTTTGCCAGCAGGACCTTGCCAAGAAGGGCTAATTCGGGTGTGGGTCTATTTCAGGCCCCGGAGGAGGAAGGAGGACAGCTTGGGGAGTGGGAGGTATCATGTGTCAGGGAGGGGTGGCTAAGGCGTGCCAGGGAGAACCAATGTGGGCAAACCCACGACCGGGGGAGAAGGAACAGGAGGGGCACCCACTTCCCCCAGGTGACGAGCCCGCCGGGCGCTGTGAACATGCAGAGCCCTCCAGGCTGCCAGTTCCGGAGAAAAGGGCAGTTTCACTTCCACACCACAGGAGAAAACCCCCAATATCCAGGAAAAACTGCAGGAAAGATGGGGAACTTTCCTTCTTGACCACTGCTGTGCACCAGACACTGTTGCAAGCATTTCATGTTCCCCATCTCATCTACTCCTGACAACCCCGTGATGCAAGTTTTATCGTCCCCACTTTAAAGATGAGGAGACTGAGGCTCAAGGAGATCAAGACGCTAGCCCAGGGTCACAGAGCTGGAACCCAGACCTGGCTGGCTCTAAAGTGTGTGCCGTGCCCTTCCTCCTGATGCAGGATTGCCCAATGGAGTGTGTCTTGTAAGTTTCACGAGGATGTTGAGAGGTCCCCCCAAGAAAAGGATCCCGTGGCCAAAGATGTTTAGGGACCACTGGATTGAGTTGGTTTCTTCCTATTTAGACGAGTTCTCAGAGCTTTGAATATGCTGGTGTGTAGTGAAGAGTTATATACAGGGTTTCCCAGGCCTTTCCTGGCTGAATCCTATGGGGTTGGCACGCCCCATAATATACTCGGGAAACAGTGCTCTAAGCCATTGCTATTCGAAGTGTGATCAAAGACCCAAAGCCTGAGCGTTGTTGGAAGTGCAGAATTTCGGGGCCCACCCAGACCAACTGAGCGAGGGTCTCCATTTGAACAAACTTTCCAGACCCCAAGCGAGGCCTGAGCCTCAGCGAGGGGGAATTAACTGTTCGTCCCTCCTTCCTCCGAGCCTCCCTTCCTTCCTCCGAGCCTCCCGACTGCAATGACTTGCATGTGGGGAAAAACTGGGGGCGGCCACATCCCCCTTGACCCCGCTCGCCAGGCCCCCAGCTGAAAGGTGGGTGTGCTCCATCTATCTCGGAGGCATTGTGATCGCCATTATTTTATCATTTCCTTTTATGTTTGTTAACACATCACCTGCAATCACAGTTATCATCACAATTAATTATACATCCCTGTTAACCCCTGAAGTTTACACAGCACTTTGCAGGTGCGTTTCATAAACGTCGCCTTGGCTGACATCGGCCCATTCCACAGAGAAGGAAATGGAGGCACAGGGAAAAGGAGTGATATTTCCCAGGTCTCCCCAAAGCTTGTGTATCAGGTCACCCACCAGGAGTCCTCCAGATTTGTGCTCTTCACACTCGTGTCCCTCATGGGGCACCAAGAGAAGAGACCCATTTGGAAAAGCCTCGTCTGGCATCGGATGCAGAGAAGGGCCTCCAAGACTCCGCCCTGGTGCCCCTTCTTGGATCCCATCCCCAGCTCCCCCAAAATATAGCCCGTCCTCCAGGCCCCACGTGGAGCCGGAGCTGGCTGTCCCAGCACAGTCCATGGCCAGACAAGCACAAATTCGACCGAGGAGAGCCCCAAAACAGTCCCTTGCTGCTGAGAAACCAGGCCATCTGCTCCAAAGCACTCCCAGAACGTGGCTCCCTTCCTCCAGCATATGCATTGGTGATTATTTTTCTGGCCACGTGGTCACTGTGGAAATAAAAGAGGAAATTGCTAGCTTGGCTTAATGAGCGCTCACACGCGCTCTTGCATCTGATAATACGCAATGCAAATAAAGGGCCCTTTGAGCCTCCTAAAACCAGCTATTGAGGCGGAGTCCTCTGGTGCCCCCGAGCCCAGTTAGTAAAATTATTTTAGAAAATAAAAATAATTGTTCATTCCTGTTTGCTCTAAAAAGCTTTTTTCTCTCATGTTTTTTAATCCAGTAGAGAGAGTTTTACAATAGAGCCCCGAGGGCCTTTCTCTTTAAGGCCGACAGTGGGCCACTGGCCCTGTGCTGCGGGAGGCCATGGGAGCGGCCTTACGTAAGCTGCACTTACACTTGGATAGACAGCGTTGGGCGGGGCTCAGGGGAGCCACTTGTGCCCTCTGAGTCACCATGGGGTGGGTACAGTGACAGTGAGGAACTAATCGCGCAGGGTCGTTCTGGGGGTGCTCCATAAATGCAGGCTGCCTGTGAGCCTCCCTTGGCCTCAGTTTCCTCCTCCATAAAATGAGAGCGATGAAAACCCCTCCTCCTCTAGCTTGCAGGACACTGGGAGACTGACAAGAGATGACACTTGCAAAAGCCCTTTGAAACTGCAAAAGGCTGAACCCTGCAAGTGGCTAATATTAAGGTAACTTTGGGGCTCTCTGGGAGGTGAATGTCTCATCCCATTTTATGGATGTGGAAACTGAGGCTGAGAGAGGTAAAGCTACACAGCTTGCTGGTGGCAAAACGGGGGCTTCAAGGATCCAGGCCCAGCAATGCCTCCTAATTCCCCTGCCCTGGGCTCAGAGAGAGTGAGTGGCAGCTGTCGTCTCCCGACTTGGCTTCCGGGGAGGCAACGGCTGGGCGGAAGCGTGCACGCACTTTGGAGCCAGCTCTCCATTTACCCGTTGAGGCTTGGGGCCTCAGTTTCTCATCTGTAAATGGGTATAATATGAGAGCACCCTTCGTGGGTGAGGCTGTGGTGAGGATTGGATGGAACCATGGGGCCCGTGTGTGTCCAGCATGCGTTGGGCTCTTGGGGAACATGAGCTGTGACAGTGACCTTCATGGCAAACACCCAAGGGTGGCCGACCCTCTCAAAGGCCCACAGGCAGAGCTCTGGGTGAGCGTGCGGGCCCAGTGGACAGGAGGGTGCAGGTAAAGGCAGGTGTCTCAGGTGAGAGGCAGCAGCCACCAGTCCCCACACTGGGAACACAGGCCACAAGCCTCTGGCCAGGGCTGGGGCAGGGCCTCCAGGGCAGCCCTGACGAGGGGCTGGGGGGCGCCCAGGAGAGCCCTCTGACCCTGGTCAGCCTGTCTGCCGTGGCCTGAGCCACAGAGTAAGAACACACATTCCTACCCGTGGGTCAACGGCCCCCCTTGGGAACCAGGGCACCTCCACGAAGCCCCTGGACACACTCAGAGCCCCTCAGACACCACCACTGGGACCCCCTGCTCACTCTGTGCCCTGGTCACTCTCGGGGGTGTCGGGCAGGGTCATCCCTGCCATGGCTTCACACCCTTCAGAGGAAGAAGGAGAAAGTAGAATCGTCCTCTAGAGCCAGAAACTAAGGACCACATTGACCCCTCCATTCTAGAAACTGCCCCCTTCCCCTGCCCTCTGTATCTCTCTCCCTCTCCCTCTCTCTCTCCCTCTCTCTCTCTCTCTCTCTCTCTCTCCCTCTCTCTCTCTCTCGTTGTGTTTGCGTGTTTTCCTTTATGGAAAAATGAAAAGCTGAGCAAGTTTCCCTTTGCCTTCTCTCAGCCCCTAAAACGCACCAACCAGATCAGTCCTAAAAGGCTCTCCTCTCCCTCCTGCCAGGAGACTCTGGTCCCTTTTACCCTCAAGTTCTGTCCTCTCATCTAGAAAGCGTTCAGGGCCACAGTTACCCAACAGAAACCCTCTGCCAAGCCCCCTGGAGAGTCCGGAGTTGCTGGGACTGGCGCAGCTGAGGCTGTGGCCAGGTTTGCTCTTGTGCCGGGGCCTCCCCAGTGTCCCTGTTCCGTGTACGGAGGGACAGAGTCAGCACGGCCCTTCCTCCGTCTGTGCCGTGAGTGTCTGTGGCCTCTTATGTCTCCGTGATGACCGACCGTGTGCTGTCTGTTCTCTGTTGTCTGTTAAAATTCTCTGTCGTGTAGGTAAGATGCAGGATGGCAATGTGGACTCCAGCCAGAGCAAAGGTAACCCTTTCCCGTTAACCGGCTTTTGTGCTCCCTGCAGCCCCTCCCCGTGGTTCTGAGAGGCACACCAGAGGCAGGGACTGGCGGGGCCAGAGGCAGACAGTCCACACTCGTGGGTGTCCGCTGACTTCGGGGGTGCAGCGGTGATCTGCATGGTGCCGGGCCAAATAAAGTGATGTCCACCAGTGAGGAGAGGGGCGCCCGCGGGCCGGCGTCTCCCCAGCCTTTGAGTGCTGCTGCCGTTCAGCTGAGGACTTTGAGATCCTTAGAGGCCAAGAGGGAGGGAGTTTGGCTCAGTCTCCGTCCGGAAGGGCCACAGCCCCTCCAGTCAGTCCTGCCTGAAGAGGCCACGCTGACTGGGGACAGGACTTGGCACCCACGGATGGGGAGAAACCTCTTGTACCTTTTAAGCCTCCTCTTTGTTCCTCCTGTTTGGTGGCTACTTGATATCTCCACAGCATGGCCCAAGGGCCGGCTGGGTAAAGCCCAAGCCTGCCTGTCCTGTCTGAATGTGGGAAAGGCCCAGGGGCCATTTGGGGTAGCATCCGTGGGCTGCTTCAGGCCCAGAGGGACCCCCAGCCCGCTCCTGCTGGGAATCCAGGGAGGGGCCGTGTCAGTCCCTGCGGTGGCCCAGATTCCAGGTCCGAGGCAGGGAGAGCCGCTGGCATCCAGAGGCTCCCGCTGGAGGAGGCAGCCCCCACCACAGGGCTTCTGCACCAGCCATGCGGGGCAGGCAGGGGTGGGCACCACACCCCCGCCCTGCAGGCTGACCTGCGCGTGTGTCTGTGTGTGTGCGCCCGCCTGCTCTGCCCCCCGCAGCCAAACAGCAGGACGGGGCGGCCGCCATGGAGATGCAGCCCCTCAAGAGTGCCGAGGGCGGGGATGCAGACGACAAGAAGAAGGCCAACATGCACAAGAAGGAGAAGTCCGTGCTGCAGGGCAAGCTCACCAAGCTGGCTGTGCAGATCGGCAAGGCAGGTGAGTGTGCGGGGTCAGTGGGGGGGACACAGGACACATAGTGGGACCCAGGCAGAGCCCTGCCCCATGTGGGCCTCAGCCACCTCATCTGCATTGTGGGAGGCTTGAATGAGGGGGGGCCCTGAGGCCCTCCCTTTTCTACCGTAGCAACCAATTTGAGTCCTGTATACAGTAGGCACTCAATTAGCACTTAGCAAGGCGTAAGATGAAGCTCAAAGCCTGGGCTCTGGTGGCAGACTGACTGCATTCCTGTCCAGCAACAGCTGTGAAAACTCGGGAAGGTAACTTCACCTAGCTCTGAGCCTCTGTGTCTTTGTAAAATGGGAATAATGGTTGTCCCTACGTCACAGGCTGCGCGAGGATGAAAGGAGATGGTGTATACAGAGCACTGAGCACCGAGCACTGGCATGTGCCGTGGCTAGAGAGGGGGCAGGGCCTGCAGGGCCTGAAGTTCTAGGCAGCATGAACTTTATCCCGAGGACAGTGGGAGCTATGGAAAAGGTTTGAGCAGGGGAGGGCAGGGATGGATTTGGGCTTCATAATGTCCACCCTGGCTGCAGTGCAGACGAAAGATCGAGAGGCTACAGACAGTGCCAGCAGCCCAGGGAGAAGCCCATTGTCTGACCCTAACACAAGCCGGGCTTCCCAGTCGCAGTGGCAATGGCAGGGGGCTGGGGGCGGCCCCTCTGGCCCAGGAAGCCAAGCCCAGCTGCAAGGTGAGCCCTGACCCTCTGACATGGTCTTGGCTTCCCCTTCTGGGCAACCATGTGGCAAACGCCACGGCCTCCCCACCTGGCTGCTCGATCCGTGGCTGTCTCCCGGCTCTAATTATAGACACACAGCCTGGGGACGGGAGGCAAATTACAGGCTTGGCTGTCTATATTTAAACCCGGGGGCCTGGGGATGGCTCCGGCCGCTGGGAGCTTGGCTTCCCGCCCCTGCGACTTTCAGACAGGGACAGAGACAGAGCTGGCTCTGAGGCCTGCAGCGGGAGGTGGGGGTGGGCCCAGGGATTTCCCCCATCCCTGCCCTCGCCACCTTCTCAGGCAGAAGGCTCCATGGAAACATGGCACCAGCGGGGCAGGGAACCAAGCGATGAGAACAACCCCGTGACCTCCCAAGTCCTCCCCCCGCCTTCCCACAACCCCGGCCCTGCCCAGAATGGAGTTCCCAGGCAAGCGGTCCTGGCTTCACGATCCACTCTGCCTCTCGGGCTGAATTCCCTGGAGGCAGAGCTGAGATGGGTGGGCGAGGGACTTACGGAGGCGGCGCTCTCAGGTGAGACCTGCAGGGGTAGGGGGCGCAGGGAAAGGCCAGGGGAGAAGCCAGACACAGCTGAGATTTCCGGAGAACTCTCAATCTCGCCTGGCCCCGGGGGAGCCTGTCCCACCTCGCAGCAGGCGGCTGGGCTTCGGGACCCCCACATCAGCCGCTGGGTATTGGCCATCAGGTTGGGGCAAGTTGTATTCCCAGGCACTTCCTGGCAGGGGGACTCCAGTCGCCCCAAGGGGCTCCTCGTCTGGCAGAAGCTGCAGGTGCAAGCAGTCTCCACAGCACCTGTGGCGGCACCTGCAGCCATGGGGGGAGGGCATGCCCGACCAGCAAGAGGAACCCCAGGGGATCTGGACGGGTCCCCAGCTGCATTCCTACAGCTACAGCATCTCCCCGGCTTGTAGCCATGGGCGAGTCACCTCCCTTCTCTGAGTCTCAGGTTCCTCACCCAAAAAAATGGCCACCCATCGTTTCCTCTACCTGAGACACTGTCCCCCAGGTCACCATGTGACTGCTCCCCTCATTGTTCTGGTGTCTGCTCAAATATCACCTCCTCCAAGAAGCCTTCCCTGGCCACCCTAGCTGGAGTAGCCACTCCCTGCCACCCCTTGTCACCTCCTACCACGCCGCCCTGGCAGTTTTCTTCACAGCATATATCCGTGTTCATGCATTTGTTATCCGTGTCTTGTCTTCCTCCCCTCTGGAGCGTCAGCTCCCCCAGGGCAGGAACTCTGCCTTCTTTACTGCTGTGTCCCTTCGTCCTAGACTAGGAGCTACCATGTGCCTGGCACATCGTAGGTGCTCAAAAGGTGTCTGTCGATGAATGAGCACGCCAGCGACACCAACGTGACGTTACTCCAGTTCGAAGGCCCTGTGCCAACAGCCCTGTGTTTTCCCGCGCAGGCGCCCGCACACGCTGCTTGAGTGCCTGCTTCGCGCGGGCGCCGCGCTAGCATCTCGCGTGCGTCACACATCGGAGCCTCCCCTGTAGGGGAATGTGCATCCCCCTTGGACAGACTGGGACACAGGCCCAGCGAGAACCAAGGACTTGCCCCGAGTCACCGAGCGAGGGAATGGCGGAGTTGGCAGGTGAACCGGGGTCTGCCCGACCCCGGAGCCCTTTCGGCTGAGGGTCTAGTCCGCACCTCACTCCCAAGAGCCTCCTGCCCCCAGGAACGCCCCGAGCACGTGTGCCCGTGTTGCAGGCTTGGTGATGTCGGCCATCACGGTGATCATCCTGGTGCTCTACTTCACCGTGGACACCTTCGTGGTCAACAAGAAGCCGTGGCTGCCCGAGTGCACACCTGTCTACGTGCAGTACTTCGTCAAGTTCTTCATCATCGGCGTGACGGTGCTGGTGGTCGCTGTGCCCGAGGGGCTCCCTCTGGCGGTCACCATCTCACTGGCCTACTCGGTGAAGGTGAGGGGGAGGAGCAGGGCCAGCCACAGATGCAGCCCTGCTGGGGGCCTGGGGGGCTGGCACTGGGACTGGGAGATGAGCTCCGAAGAAGCCTGTGAGCCCACTGGTAGCTCGGAGAGAGGATGCATGCAGGACCCCAAAACTCCGACACCTCTCTGTGGCAAACCAGAGAGCCAGACCCTGGCTAAAGGGGCACGTTATTCAGCCCAGCAAAGTGCCACTTTGTGGGCATGCAGGCCAGATCTGCACGTTTTTTAGAAAAGCCAGAAGTCTGGCTTTAATGTAAATTCTCCCAATTTTTAGACATTGGCAGTCAACTCAGCTTTAAAAAAATAAAATGCTTTTTAAAAAATAAAAGAGACATCACTGTGCAGGCCAGAACTTATGCTCGCCCCACCAAATTTAGGCAGAAGTCTGACAGTCGCCATTGCAGGCCTCATGGGTAGCCGAGGGACTTCGAAAACTAACCTCAGGGCTCGCTCCCTAGGCTGGGAGAGGTAAGCCAAAAATGCAAAGGAAGTTTGATTTTATGGAAGCCTCCTCCCCTTGGGAGATGGCCTGAAAATATAAGAAGTTTTAAAAGCAATTAAATGAAGGATTGAGGTCATGAATGCTCACTGGGAAAGCTTGATCTGGGGATAACCCTAAGTGCCACCCTGATAGTAGAGCCGCATCTCCACCTGTGCATGGGCTGCGGCTGTTTGTGCAGCCCAAACGCTACAAGTCTGACCCTCCTTGGGTCACCTCCAGCTTCTCACGCCCCAGTCTCCTTTTCTTCCCTTTGCCCCGTGGTTTTCCCTCCTCAAAAGGCCAGGCCCTGGGTTCCTGCCTCCCAGTGCCCCGATGCTGGGACATCCGCGAGGGCGGAAGGCATGGTCATGTTTAGAAACAAGGCCTTCACTCTGAGAACCTGGCAGAGCCACAGGAGGGCACAGTGAGCGTCAGTTTCCAAGCTGCAATTTGGGTTGGGCTCGCCGATGTAATTTCATACAGAAAAGAGATCTCCGGGTGCGTGCCGGAAAGTGGCGGCTCTGCGTAAAGGATATGGCCCTTATCGGCTCCCTGTTTTAGGGTTCTCGAAGAAACTCTGTCCCACAAACCAAAGCCCAAACAGGTCACAACACAATGCTCTTGGGGGCCTGGGGCCGGGAGAGGGCGACTCTTACATGGCCGTGAGTAGGGGCCCCACAGCCACCCCGCCGAGCTTGGGGTCTGTGACAGTTGCGCAGCGCTGGCCTGGGGGCTCCTGAGCCGTCAGTGTCAGGCCCCTGCACCTTCTGCAGCTCGCTTCTCCAGCACGGCGCCTTCAGGCGTCTCAGCTAGAGCACCCAGCCCAGGAGGGGCAGACTGCGCCCTCTCTGAGCCTGGGCCTGGGAGCCACCATCGAGAGCACAGAGGTGACTGACCACGGCTCAGCAGAAACGGAATGTGACCCACATGTGTAATTTGAAATTTCCTGGCAGCCACGTTACCAAAAAAAGGATTTAAAAAATGGGCAAAGTTAATTTTAATGATATAATTTACTTAATATGCCCAAATTATTATCAATCCAACATGTAATCAATATAAAAATTATTAATGAGGCTGGGTGCAGTGGCTCATGCCTGTAATCCTAACACTCTGGGAGGCTGAGGCGGAAGATCGCTCAAGGTCAGGAGTTGGAGACCAGCCTGAACAAGAGCGAGACCCCGTCTCTACTAAAAATCGAAAGAAATTAATTGGACAACTAAAAATATATAGAAAAAATTAGCCGGACATGGTGGCGCATGCCTGTAGTCCCAGCTACTCAGGAGGCTGAGGCAGGAGGAACGCTTGAGCCCAGGAGTTTGAGGCTGCTGTGAGCTAGGTTGACACCACGGCACTCTAGCCTGGGCGACACAGTGAGACTCTGTCTCAAAAAAAAAAAAATTATTAATGAGATATCTCTTTTATGTTTCTTTTTTCATAATGTCCATAACGCCTGGGGTGTATTTTATGCCCACAGCACGTTTCACTTCAGACTAGCCACGTCGCACGCATGCAGCAGCCACCTGTGACTACTGCATTGGACAGTGCAGACTTAGAGGTTCTTGAGCCCAACAGACAACCCTCTTCAGAGGGTGCAGATGGGCTGAGTCCCGAAGGAATGATCCGGGCTGTGAGGTTAAACAGAGCTGGGTTCAAATCCCAGCTTTCAACCCCACCAGGTGTGTGATCCTGGTCTACTCACTTTGCCTAGTTTTCTTCGATTGCCAAAATGCATTACCAGAACCTTCTCAAGTCTCACAGGATTCTTACAACATCAGACAAGAAAGCAAATTCAGAAGGGCTTTGCAAAATGTAAAGTGTGTGGCAAATTTGAGTTACTGTTAGTGGTCCATTCAACATACATTTATTGTTTCTATATTCACAAGTTTATAATACAAGGAACAGCAATAGCAGAGAATCCTACCAGTACTTGTTTTATAGTAACATAAACCTGTATTAAAATTATTCTAACCACGTTCCTTTTTCATCCTTATTATAAAAGGGTATAATAAGAGCAAGAATAAAGGAAATCAAATCCCCATGCGCAGGCTAGAACTCCGTCTGATCCAGCCACTCTGTCAGGAGAGCCTGCAAGAAGAATCGTGGTTCCTTGAGAATTACTTTATTTGCATTATTTGCTTGAGAACCTAGAAAAAGCTTTGGGTGTGGAGCTGGGCCAGAGAGAAAGGAGGGCACATAGAAGAAAATAGAGACGTATAGGAGGATTCTGTTTTTGTCACGAATTTTGAAAGAAAGGATGTTGATGTATAAGATGTATCAGTTCTAAGTGGTAGCTTATGGCTTTCTTTTTCCTTCTAGTGTATCTATATTTAAAAGATATTTGTGGTTTTTATTATGCAAGTTATAATACATATTTATTGTAGAAAAAATATAATAAATACTATAGATCTTTATTTTTTATCAACCTACATCACACTTTGAAGAATCTATAGATCTTTAAAAGAAGATCGTGAAAATCTGCAATTCTATTGCCTAGAGATAATGACATTAATACTTTGATATTTTCCCAGATAGTTTCTTATATCTTAGATTTATTTATATCCTCAATTCATTTACTTTTGTTGAAATTAAAGAGATGATGAAAACCAGGCACCAGTAAAAGATGATGCGTTTAAGAAAATCTATAACCAAATAAGAAATATTTACATTAGGCTGTAAGAGAGAAATATTTGAAGTAAATCAGAGAGGACCTAACCTGAATTTATTTATTCTCTTTTCCCTTATTTTTTTCATAAAGAATGTAGATTATTTCTGTAATCCAAATTAATAAATTCAATTAATCAAGCCTTTTAAATGGCTCGTATAGTTAAAGAGAAAGGAGCCCAGGCGTCAGAGGCTGCCGCGGCCAAGATCCTTTGCAGACACAGGAAGCAAAGGGCAGGCTATGACATCTCTGCCTCACTGACTGCGTATTTACCCAGTGCCCCCAGGTACCCCTGGTTCCCCAGCTCCCTCTCCTCACTGTTGCCCTCTCACCTGCTCCTTCTGCCAGAAAATGATGAAGGACAACAACCTGGTACGCCACCTGGACGCCTGTGAGACCATGGGCAACGCCACGGCCATCTGCTCGGACAAGACAGGCACGCTGACCACCAATCGCATGACCGTGGTGCAGGCCTACGTCGGTGACGTCCACTACAAGGAGATCCCTGACCCCAGCTCCATCAATGACAAGACCATGGAGCTGCTGGTCAACGCCATCGCCATCAACAGCGCCTACACCACCAAGATCCTGGTAAGGGGGTGCCAGGCACGTCCTCCGCCAGAGGGAGCAACATCCGGGGGGGTGCAGAAGCACTGGGGCAGGTGGAGAAATGTGATTCGTATTTTCAAGTCCTGCTGATACATTTGGTATGGTTAGATAGTAAGCAATTTGTTCCTCTTTGAGGCAGTATGCTATTAACGTTGCTATGATGTTTGTGTGACCAAGAAAAAAAGATTGTCGTTAATTGTGTCTTTTAGATCCTGTCATTGGCCCTCCCACACGCACACGCAGTTTTTTTTATTAGTTAGCTTTTGCTACATAACAAACTATTCCAACACTTAATGGCTCAAAGCAAAACTGCGTATTCAGCTCGAAATCCTGTGGGTCAGCATTCAGGCTGGGTTCAGCTGGGTGGTTCTTCTGGTCCCGGCTGGGCTGCCTCATGCATCTGCAGTGGTTCAGGTGGACAGCTCTGCTGATCTTGGCAGCACTGTGGGCTGATACAGCATAGCCTCAGCTGGGCTGGCTCATGTCCCCTCTGCGTGGTCTTGCAAGCAAGCCAGTCTGAGCTTGTTGACATGGTGACAACAGGGTTCCAAGAGAGCAGAAGTATGCAAGGTCTCTTGAGGCCTAGGCTCTGCACTGGCGTGTTGCTGCATTCTTTTGGCCAACGTAAGTTAGGAGGCTAGCCCAGATTACACACTGGGTTAACAGACCCCACTTCTTGATGGAGGTGTTGCAAAGGGCTGGGATTCAGGGAGGGGAATAACTGTGGCCTTTTTCACAATCTACTATTGACGTTGTTACTATTGTTAGTAATAGTAGTAATCCTCCTCATTTTGATAAGAAAAATTCTCAGCTTACTGCCTCTGTTAAGAGGCCTAGACTCTTCATGCTGTAATCCCTATCCGGTTTGGAAGCACAGGTTTCCTCTTTGTAATTAACCAGCATTTGGATGAAGAGAAACCCAGAGTTCATCTGTCCACATGTCTGTCAGCTCCCAGATGGAGGGCATTTCTGCCTTGTGAGCATCTGGTGATCTGCTGGGCTTTATGTTTACCCTCCAAATATGCCACGCCCTGACCTCCCCCGCCATCCCAGAGCCAGCTGCAGCCTTTGAGATCAGGTTGGGTTTGAGGGAGCTGCCAGCAGCTTTATCGAAACGGGGAAAAGAACGTGAGTCGGCAGCGAAGGGCCGAGGCTGGTGGGGGAAGGAGGAGGAGGAGACTTCTCACCCTCTGCTGCAGCAGAGCGGCCACCGCGTCACCCGGAGCAGCAGGCCGAGGGAGGCAGAATTGACAAAGCAGGAAAGCAGGTCGGGGAGCACGTGCCAACGGTGAGCGAGGACCCTGGGGGTGATGCCAGGAATGACGACACTTTCGTCTTCTTCCCCCACCCCCAACCCGATTTGGGAATCAAGGGAGATCAAAGATGCTTTATTCTGTTCCCCAGGCCTTCCTAAAATAACCGACATGCTCATGACGATCTCGTCCCACAGTGGCAGAGAGGGGAACCGGGCGATTCCCAGAACGGGCTTCAGGCAATGGGGACAGCCACGTGGGCGCAGCCCTTGGGTGGGCTCGGATTGAGATGTTCTTCAGTTACAGTCAAGAGGAGTTCTTGGGATCTGCCAGGAGGGCCGCAGAAACGCCTCTGCAGTGATAAGTCTCGATTTAGCAGTGCTTTGTACCACTGGCGACAAGTTAAAATCTCATTTCCAGATGGTGGATTGAGCCTGTGTCCAGGTGGCATAAAGGACAGGGGTCAGCCAGCCCACCTGTTGAGGCTGGGGAGAGGCCGGGACCCTGGGCACTGGAGCCCTTGGTCTACAACCCAGGCCAGGTCACTTACCTCTCGGTCCCCTTCTGTGCCTTGAACCCTGGCGTCCTAGCACACCTGTGCCTGTCTTCTGGGTCTTTCCTGAAAGTACCCTGGCTACCTAGTTCCCTTTGCTGGGGGCTGAGAGCCACCAGTGTGGGAGGGACGGCAGAGCCCCTGTATGACCAGGGAGTGGTTAAAACTCAGGAGCCAGACGCCGGGGTTCAAATTCCTCACTGGCCCTGCGAATGCAAACAAGTTACTTAACCTCTTGGTGCCTCCGTTTCCTGGGGCCTATACGGTGAGGATGAAGTGAGTCAGTAAATGCAAAGCACATGCCTGGCACGTAGTCGGCACTCAGTGTGACTGGGGTTGCTCTTCAGCAATCAAATCACCCCTGCAGGGGATCCATTTGCAGCAATGCAGAGGCTATCAAATGACAGCAGAGACACCAGGTCAGAGAGGGAAAGGGTGTTTGCCCAACACCTTACAGCCAGTTAGCCGCAAAGCCAGCCCCTGAATACCCTAAAGCCAACTGCCGAGTCAGGTTGCCCAGACCAGCTTCCTGGTCACCAGAACCAATCCTGCAGCACCTTTAGCGGGTCTTGGGAAGCAGGACCTGGGTGCAGAGGGTCAGATTCACAGCCAGGGCCTGCCAGCCATGTGGGGCAATGGGGCTCTCAGGGGCTGCCTTTCTAGGCCCGGGGAAGCCTGAGAAGAGGCTGGGGCTGCTCGGCTCAGGGCAGAAGTCCAGCCACCCTCCGTTCGGAAAAGCTGGATGAGGACATCCTGAAACCACGCACAGGAGACAGGGCAGGAAAGCCATGCCACGTCCCTCGGCTTCAGCACCCATCAGCTTTCAGAGAGCCTGGCCTGGGAAAGTAAGCGCCTGGACAGAGCTGGGTCTCACACACTGTCCTCCACGAGGACACCAGTTCCTTCGTCTTGTTGTCGGATAGAGGCTGTGAGCTCTTTAAGAGCAGGAGACAGAGCTGAGCCCCCCCTTGTCCCCTGGCACGGGCTGTTGGGAAGCCGCGGGCGGATGAGTGGGGTACACGGATTTATCGGTGAATAAATGTACAGGTGTGTGGTCAGGGAGACGGGGAGGCAGGACGAGCAGGGCGGGAGGGGGAGGAGCGGTGGGTAGGTGCGAGGACGGCTGGGCGAACACGCATTGATAGGAGTCTCAGGACAGGACCGATCCCTCCACTTCCACTTTCCTGTTCTCGGGGCAGCGAGAGGCAGGAGCTGGTCCCAGGGCCAACACGCCTCTCGCCGCCCTCAGCTTGCGGAGCTGGCCTCTTCTGCGGCTCCCACACTCAGCCATCCAGGCTCTGTTGATCCATAGACCTCCTGATAGCTGGGGCCTTTTGTTTTAAAAAAATTCAAAAA
Source organism: Avahi laniger (assembly GCA_963575035.1). Classification (NCBI taxonomy): domain Eukaryota; kingdom Metazoa; phylum Chordata; class Mammalia; order Primates; family Indriidae; genus Avahi; species Avahi laniger. The sequence continues at coordinate 13,254 of CAUYSK010072069.1, read as the reverse complement.
GGGAAAAAAATGGATGAGTGCTTGCAAGGACAGCTCGTCCGGGTGTCATCTGCACGGATCCACAGACCTTGGAGCCACCTAGTCCAGCCCCGCGCTTCACTCTGAGGCCAAGAAACGACAGGGGCCGTCGCGCATCACCCCGCGGGTTAGTGGAGTTGGAATCCGCCTGTCCAGTCCCCAGCCCAGGAGGCAACGGCTGAGGGCTTTGGCTCTGAAGCCCAGCAGACCAGGGTTCAACCTCCGCTCCCACACGCGCCACCTGTGCGACCCTGCGAGCCTGTCACCCTCTCCCTGCCTGTTTCCCGGTCTGTACCGTGAGCATAATCACCGTTCTCGTCGCTGGGCTCAGGGCTGAGCGCGCACCTGTAGCTTCGTGCAGCGACCTTCAAGGTAGCTGGCATCGCACCCCCGATTTCTGGGCAAGGGTCCTGAAACCGGGGGCAGTTAAGGAACGCGCCCAGAGTCCCAGAGCAGATATGCGGCCAAGCCAGGACGGGATCGCGAGGCTGTGTGGCCTGGAGTCTGTGCAGGCCCGCACTGCGCGCCCAGCCCCTCCAGCGCACGTCTGCCCGGCGTCTGCAGGGAGGTTCGACATGCGGTGTAGGTGGAGCCCCCCGGCACAGCACGTGGCATGGCGCCAGCGCTCAGGCCCTGTCACTTGTCACTCTCGTCACCTCTGCTGTTCTTTCTGAGCCTCTCCCTCTGTCGTTTGCTCTGCCAGCCAGTTTGACCCTCTGCACCCCCTTCAGATCATCAGGCCAAATAGGACCTTCCCAACCAGCAGCTAAGGAAGCTGAGCTGCAGAAACATCGAGTAACCTGCCAGGGTGCTCCTGACCACCAAGGGGCAGAGTTGGGCCCAGAGAATTCTGGAAGCGTTCACCAAGCTGGCAAGAGGCCAGGGCATTCCGGGCAGGGACCACAGCCCCACAAAGGCCCGACACCTATAGATGCTTGGCTTGTTCTGGAAACCTGGTGGTCTGTGCGTGGGGATTTCTGCAGGGCTAGAATGAAGAGAGGTAAGGCTGGGGGGCCCTGGGGGAGCCCGGTGGTGGCACATCAGCCCCCAAGAGGCTCTCTTCTCCCACGGGGCACAGGAGGGTGGCATGAGGGCCGGGCCACAGGCAGGCAGGCCAGGACCAGACTCAGGAGACCCTCCCAGGCCCCCCTCTGGAAAATTTCTCTCCACTCTCATCTCTAATCACAGGGAACTTCACTTGCCCTGGGAGGGAAGCTGCGTGAATCACCGTCAGTCAGAAATCGCTTCCCTGCCTCAGAAACCCTGGCGCACCCTCAGGTTCCTTTGCGGTCTCCGTCTCCTTGTACATCGAGCCTCCGCCCGCTCCTTCTGGCCGCAGCTGAGCTCGGCGACGGAAATAGCTGTCCCGGGCGTCGCAGGCGCAGGCTGTGCTCGCTTGGAGCACGGTCTCCTTCCCTGCCCACGTCCACTCCGCGTGCTGAAGCCACCCCACGCGCACGTGCTCCGATATTCCCCCAGACCTCGTGCAGAGGAGGGTGACACTGCAGTTGACGTCCGAGCTGCAAGGCCGAGGCCGGGTGCTTGCGGCGCGGCAGTGTCGGGCATCCCCGGCCTATTTCCGAGACACAGACTGTCTGGAGAACCGCGGATCTCCCTGGAGCCCCTGAAATGGTTCTGAAGGAAGAACTTCCCTGGCAGGACGGTTATCCCAGATAAATGGGCCAAGCTTCACCTCGTGACACCCCAGGCCCTCGGCATACCCAGTTCCCAACTGAGGTGGCTGTGGCGCCGCCTGTCCCAGGGAGCCCCGTCACCCGCAGAAGGCAGGAAGGGCCAGCTTGCTTGTATTTCCCGTAAATCTTAGACCTGGGCAGACGGTAGGAGGGCGAGGAGAAGGGGGAAGGGGAAGGGACTCCAGAAAGCAGAGACAGCCCTTGAGCTCAGATGTCCTGCTCCAAACCCAGGGCTCCATCTAATACTTGAACAAGCCTCAAAGTCCCTTGAGTCAGGCCGCACTCTGAGACTGGGCTGCAGCCAAGCCGAGGGTGCCAGAGGGCGTGGAAGGCTCTGGAAGGGACTAGGCAGGACGTTCAGGTGGGGAGGTAGGCCGTGGGGCATGGTTCTTCTGGTGTGTGAGCTGACAGGGAGTTTGGTGTTGAATCCAACAATGGTTTGGGTTTTGCTTTTTTGCAAACACCCTCTCTGGGAGAAGAGTTTAAGGCAGATCAGCCCCAATGGGGAATTCCCATTTGTAACAGTTATTAATCCCGACATCCCACCCCTGGCTCCGATCCTCACACACTCATGCACGCACACACCGGGCACCACGACACACACACACACACACACACACACACACACACACACAATGCGTCGGTGAGCTTGGGACGTTCCTAAGGCGCCTACTTTCCAGGAGGGCATCTCGCCGTCCCAAGGGGTTCTGTCGTCCTGGACACCCGCACTGACCTCCCGCCTTGGAGAAGATCCCACAGCTCACTGTCTGAGCCACCTCACTGTCCTCAGGTGGCAGGCCCTTAGATGACAATTCTGGAGGCCAAATTCTGCCAAAATTCCATCCCACCTGGTGTCCCCTAGGCAGCACCCCACACTCAAACGCAAAATTATTCACTGGTTCGTTGCACAAGTGCTCACTGGCCACCCCACAGTACCAGGTGGGAGGGGACTGCAGGGATGAGCAAGGCAGGCTGTCCCTGCCCTTGTCACTCTAGAACAGTCTCCTCGGTCAGCTAGTGGACCAATGGTCTCGGACACCAGTGGGCGAGGCAGGGCTGCTGGGAGAGCAGGCGCTGTGGGCTCAGGGTCCGCTGCTTGGCACTTACTGGCAGTGCAACCTCGCCTCCCCATGCCTCAGTGTGCACAACTGTGCAATGGGAATAATAACAGCCCTGCCTCCTAGGGAGCTGGGAGCTACCACTAGGCGACGCACATGGGGAGCCTGGTAGAGTGGTGAGCACAGAGTAGGTGTGCGGGAGATGCTCACGGTCCTGCTGTGGACATGGGGCCGGTGGGCACCCTGTGCATCGGGGGAGGCTCTGGCCATGCTTGTCCTGGATGGATGGCGGCTGGGTCACCAGGGACAGCCAATTAGCATAACATCATTTCCTAAGGCCCTCTTGGAAAAATCATCACATTGCAGTTACTGCACTTTACCACGCCATGGGGTTTGTTACCACGGGGTTTGTTTGGGGGTGTGTTTTAGTTATTTGATTTTTATATTTTTTAAGTTGTGGTAAAATACGCATACCATATAATTTATCAACTTGCCCCTTTCTAAGTGTGCAATGCAGTAGCATTAAGCACACTCGTATTGCCGTGCAGCTGATCTGCAGACGTCTTTCCACCTTGCAAAACTGAAACTTCGCCCTGAAGGACAACTCCACATCCCCTCCCCGCGGCCCCTGGCGACCACCATTCTGCCTTCTGTCTGTGAATTCGACTACTCTAGGGACCTCACAGAAGTGGAATCATACATCCTTTTGTGACTGGCTTATTTCACTTAGCATAATGTCCTCGAGATTCCTCCATGTGGCAGCATGTGTCAAAATTGTCTTCCTTTTTAAGACCGAATAGTATTCTTCCGTCCGTATGGACCACATTTTGTTTGTCATTCATCTGTTGATGGGCACTGGGCTGTCTCCCCCTGTTAGCTGCTGTGAATGCCGCTGCCATGAGTATGGGTGTGCCAGTGTCTCTGAGTCCCTGTTTCTGATTATTCTGGGTATGTGCCCAGAATCGGACTTGCTGGATCAGATGGTAGTTCTATGTTTAATTTTCTGAGGAGCTGCCATGCCGTTTCCATGGCGGCTGCACCGTTTTACATTCCCACCAACAGTGCACGAGGCTTCCAGTTTCTCTGCATCCTCTGCAACACTTGTTTTTTGGTTTTTTTTAGAGTAGCCTTAGTAATAGGTGTGAGGTGAGACATGATATGGGTTTTTAAATCTCATTTTTGCAGACGTTATTTATAACTTGTAGCTGTTCAAGCGTCATTCACGGATCTCAGCTCCATCCACTCCCCAGCATCCCAAAACGGCAGCAGGATTTATCCCCTCAAAGGTGGGATCGTGCTGGTCCCGGCGTTCCCCGAGGGCTCCACGCCCAGGCAGGGAAGCGTCCTGGCCGAGGCTGGAACTGGAACCACGGCTTGGGGTCTGCAGGGCCTGTGACCAGGAGCAAATCACTTCCCTTTCTGGGCCTGTTTCCTGTCCCCCCAAACAGGAACAATACCAACCCCTGAACTCCCCTACAGAGTTGGGGCCCTGAAGATAAAAAGGCTCTTGAAATCCTTCAACAAGAGCAAAGCCTCCGGTTTGTCAGGATAAAAAAAGCCTAGAGAGAAAAGGGGAGCGTCCCTGCTTCCCGGTAACGCACTAGGCGATTCCAGAGCTCAAGTTCATGGAAACAAATCGAATTACGGAGGAGGCAGCTCTGCCGTTTGCAACTATGGATTGTTTGAAATTCTTTTAGAGGAAAATTAAAATATTTCACAGAGGGTAATAAAATGCGGGGTGTTTTGCAGGCATGACTGCTCAACTCTCTTGGGCAAATAAGTAATTAGGCATTTTTATTTAAGTTTTCCGTGTTGTCATTTTCTTTCATTAGTGGAGGGGGAAAAAACTATTGTGGAAAATACACAAAACTCTGGAAATCTCCAGAAAGTTAATTGTGAAATTATAAAAAGAATCTATATATGTGTTTCTTTCAAGCACAACGTAACAGCAAGCTGTAAAGACAAAGAGAAGCTCTTAGAATGTATTTTCCCAAACGTCAGAAATGGGAGGCTACATCAAAGATTCCTCTGCTTCCAAATACAATCCCGTCTAAGCATTTGGGGACAGGAAGCCTTCCAAGGCACAGGACGCTGCGACACCGGTCTGCGTGGCCGTGGGAGCGGGGGAGGTGGCCTGGCTCCTGCTCCCCATCCGGGTCCCCCAGAGCATCCGCTGAGGGACCTACAGCTCTTCCTCAGTCCGCCCTCCCTCACCGTGGCCCACTCTGAGGAAAGGGCCGATTTTTCCCTGAGCTAGGAATCATCTGCCCCAGCCTCTCCATTTTACAGGTGGGGAAACTGAGGACATTATTTAGCTTCTAAGGCTCTTTGTTCCTGTGCATGCCTGGGTTTCAGGACTGCTGTGTTCTGATGCCTGTGTCCCCATGTGGCTCAGGTCTGCTCCACCGCCTGGGCCCTAACTGGTGGTGGGGACTCGTCCTGCTGCTGACAGAGGGTCCACCAGGCCCCTGCACAGCCAGTCCATGCTGGCATCTTCCTGAGTCCGCCTCCTTCCTGCCTGGGCTGCTTTTTCGAGCAATACGAGGGAGAATGAGGAGGGCTCCTTGTGCAAGGCTTGTCTGAGACCCACGGAAAGCCACTCAGGACACAGGCCTGCTCAGAGCTATTTATTCCTCTTCGGAATCGCTCCAGGGCTTGGGCTATCTCTGGTGGCTCTCACCACCCCAAAGCCGCCTCCACCTGAGTCGCTGCACAGTCCTTGTGTGTCAGTGGCAGGAGTGGGTGTGTGCTTGTGTTGGGGTGCACGGGCGAGTGCCTGTACCTGCAGATCTGCACTCCCACAGCCTCCTGCAAGCCCACAAGTGCCGTATAGAGGCGTCTTGTCACATGAGTGAGGGACAGAAGGAAAGAGGGAGGGACCAAGAGAAGGAGAAACTCAATTGCAGCTTGTTCATACGATGGAATCTTTAGAGCAGTTAAAAAGGAACACACTGAGGCCGGGTGCAGTGGCTCACAGCTGTAATCCCAGCACTCTGGGAAGCCCAGGTGGGAGGATCGCTTGAGGTCAGGAGTTCAAGATCAGCCTGAACAACACAGCAAGACCCTGTCTCTACAAAACATAGAAAAATGTGCATGCCTGTAGTCCCAGCTAATCAAGAGGCTGAGGAGGGAGGCTCGCTGGAGGCCAGGAGTTTGAGGCTGTAGTGAGCTATGATGACACCACTGCACTCCCGTCCTGGTGGCAGAGCAAGACCCTGACTAAAAAAAGAAGAAGAAGAAAACAAACTAAAACACACGTTCTTGCTTTTACCTCTTAGTTCTAACAAAAAAAAAGGAACACATTGCAGCCGTAAATGTGAATGACTTTCAAAAGCAGAATTGAGTGAAGCAAGTTACAGAAGAAGGTATACAGTCTCCTGATACAAAGTGCACAACATGCACAACCGCACTCCACGTGCACACAGACACACATTAGGCTAAACTGCACCAAATGGCCTGTGTGTGACCGTTCTTGACATACAAAAATAGCAGTTTCAGTTGATTCAACCTAAGTCAAAATCCGAGGCACAGTCTGTCCATACCATGGATTATTACTCAGCATTCAAAAGGAACAAATGATTGCCACATGCAGTACTTTGCCTGGATCTCAAGGGGATTATGCGGAGTGAAAAAGTAAATCTCCAAAGTTTCATACTGCGTGGTTCCCCCTGCACAATGTACTGGAGATGGTGACAGCGTAGAGGCCGAGAGCAGAGGAGTGGTTGCCAGGGCCAGGCAGGGGAGGGAGGGAAGTGACGGCGGCCATAAAAAGGTGGCGGGGGACCCTTGTGATGAACTGTCCTGGATCTTGACGGCGGTGGTGGTCACAGGCACCCACACGTGGTGCTGTTGCGTAGAAAATGCCCGCGTGCACACGAACGCGCACATACGGGTGTGCGCAAAGCTGGTGAAATCCGAGCAAGGTGGTTTCGTCGCGTCAGCGCCGCTGTCCTGGTTGCGATGCTGTGCCGTGGTGACGTAAGAAGTCAACACTGGAGGAAACCGGATGAAGAATATACGACATGTCTCTGCATTATTTCTCATCGTGTGTGAGTCTACAGTTACCTAAAAATAAAAAGTTAAAACACACGTGGTAATGATTAATGCCAAATTTAAGGTAGAGGTTGCTTCTGGGACACAGGGTAGGTTATGCAGATGGGGAGCGCTATACAGAGGGAATTCAGCTTTATCTATGCGGTTTTATTGCTTTCAAAAGAGAAGTCTGACGCAGGCACGCATGTTAGGGTCCTGTGAAGCTGGGTGGCAGGCGCGCAGCTTTCATTGCATTATTCGCTGATCGTTTTTATGTGTGAGATAATTCATAATTTTCAGAACCTGATCTTGCTTAACTCCTTTCATCCGGAGGCAGGACTGGGTCTGGGATCGCAGGCCTGGGGTGCAGGAGGTGGGCCCAGGGCTCTGGGAGGGCTCAGTCCCCACTCCGCAGACCACCGGGCGGCAGCGCCAGGGCCTCGGGGACAGCCCGGGCGGGGGCTCCCCTGGAGCGGGCCCTGCGCCTGCGAGCCGCTCCCGCTTCTCTCCGCAGCCCCCAGAGAAGGAGGGCGCCCTGCCCCGGCAGGTGGGCAACAAGACGGAGTGCGGCCTGCTGGGCTTCGTGCTGGACCTGAAGCAGGACTACGAGCCCGTGCGCAGCCAGGTGCCGGAGGAGAAGCTGTACAAGGTGTACACCTTCAACTCCGTGCGCAAGTCCATGAGCACTGTCATCAAGCTGCCTGACGAGAGCTTCCGCATGTACAGCAAGGGTGCCTCTGAGATCGTGCTCAAGAAGTAAGCGGCGGTGGGGGCGTCCGGGTGCGGGGAGCTGGGGACATCCGGGTCACACCGCACTGGCTGCCATCCAGGCTGGGCCTAGAAGCCTGCCCTGGCTGGAGTGGCCATGCAGCACCCATAGGCACAGAGACAGCCCTGCCCCACGTCACCCACCAAGACTCACCTCCAGGGCACCTTGCCCACTGCTTTTTCCACTATATCCCCTTAAAAATTTCTATAGAGTCCTCCTCCCTTTCAGAGAGTCCTCCCAACCTCCTCCCTAAGTTCCTGGATCATCAGGAAGTTCTATCCATTATCACACTGAGATCTCTCTTATTTCACTTCCCTTGGTATAGACTCAGTTAATGGTAGCTGTTCACATTATCAGCCCAGCTCCTCTGACTCCAGGTGCTAGAAATAAGCCTGGAGAACTAAGCAAGTCACTTCCCCTCTGTGGGCCTCAGTTTCCCCACTTGTACACGCAGGGGATTGGTCTAGCCCAGTGGCCCAGGGTTACCTGGCTCACACATTGGAATCACTCTAGCGAGCTATTAAAGAACCACTGACTGCCAGATTCACCCCAGACAGATTGATGGGAACCCCCGGGGCGGGGCTTGCACATGGTTCTTTATTAAATGCTCCCCAAGTGCTTCCAATGTGCAAGCAGGGTCAGAACCCCTAGCCGAGGTTTTAAGTCCTTGGCAAACTTAGCTGTGGAGCTGCTTTCTCAGATGAAAACTTGTGAATATATAACAGATCAGAGTGCAGCTGCTGCCGAATGGCCTGGGGCAGATGTTGCAAGAAGGCTGCCTGATTTCACCCCGCCTGGGCCCTGGGTGCGCCCGGCCCCGAGACCTGTGGGAGGTGAGGGTGGGCACCAGCGCCATCCACAGCCAGCTGGGCATCACCGGGCAGCAGGAAGACTGCTTGGGCTCCTCATCTCCCTCCCGCCCTCCCCCAGGTGCTACAAAATCCTCAACGGGGCGGGTGAGCCCCGGGTCTTCCGGCCCCGAGACCGGGACGAGATGGTGAAGAAGGTGATCGAGCCCATGGCCTGCGACGGGCTCCGCACCATCTGCGTGGCCTACCGCGACTTCCCCAGCAGCCCCGAGCCCGACTGGGACAACGAGAACGACATCCTCAACGATCTCACCTGCATCTGCGTGGTGGGCATCGAGGACCCTGTGCGGCCCGAGGTAGGCCCCGGGGCCAGCCAGCTCGGGAAAGGGGGCAAGGCCAGGATTCCAGTCAGCTGGGTGACCTGGAATAAGTCACTTTGCCTCTCTGAGCCGCAGTTTCCGTGCAACACCTGTGGGATCTTCTTACCTGATCCCAAATCCGCACTCACGAGACCATAGGCCACGTCGGATGGGTGTGCCCTGGCGGCGGCCGTCAAGCTGCCCAGCCACCAGGAGCGCTTCCGTCTGGTCCCACAAGGGACACGTGTGGGAACTGCCCTGCCTTAGAAGCCTTTTGCCCCGCAGGAGCCAGGATGCCTTGTGACGAATCCACAGCCCTGGATTCCAGGGTCCCTGCAAAGAGCACGGCCAGGCGTCACTGCGCTCGGGAGAGCCAGTGAGTGCCCAGTCCCGGTGCAGTTCACCCATCAGTCCGCCCCGGCAAGCCCGCCTGGGAGCACAGCTGGCGCCTGCCGTTACCAGGTTTCCAGGGGAACAGGGCTAGAAAGTTAACCGAAGGTCACATTCTCAAGCAGAAGGGAAGGGGGTGACAGCACCCACCTCACAAGGATCAAGGGAGGTGATGCCTGTGGATGCGCCTCGTGGGTGCTCAGCTCACGGTGGGCCTTCAGTCGCCTTTAGCTGAATCTGCACCTGAGGGGGCGCCGAGAAGTCAGTGCTGGGGGCTCAGGGCTCAGGGCGCATGGGACAGGGTGGTCTGTGGGGCTGCCCAGGCTGAGGAGGAGCTGTGGGGAGCAGAGCAACCTGCCTCGAGTCTCCGAAACGCTGCGGTGGGCAGACAGGGAGCCACCTCGCACTGCGGGGCCGCTGAGGAGAGCCCAGGGCATGAGGCGGGAGCAGGAGGGGCCAGTTCCGCGTCCTCTGTCCTCCGAGGACTCACTCAGCTGCCGGGTCTGGGCCTCAGTCCCAGCCAGCCCCCGGCTGGGTCCACATTGGCCTCGGCGGAGAGGTTCAGCGCCGATGCCCGGGGGGGCCCTCCTCCACTGAGGGCAGCTTCCGTGCTCCCAACCCGCCCTGACACCGTGCTCCGGGGGCCTCTGGCCATTCCCTGCTCCTCTTGGAGCCTCAGTTTCCACTGCTTTAAAGTAAAAGGGACCAGACAAGATGCTCTTCAAGTTCCTGGCCCTGATGTTGTGAGATTCTGTGTTTCAAAGAAAAGTGAAACCAGGAGATCACAGACATTGACTTTCAAATTTAGGCTGCAGGTCAAAACGTGAGCCCAGGCATCAGACAGACCTGGGATCCTGAGTGCCAGATTGCTGGCTGTGTGGCTCTGGACTAGTTACATAACCTCTCTGAGCCTCAGCTGTAGACTGGCGACAATAATAGTATCCCACACACCCACACCCTAGAATAATGTGAGACGTCCAGTCGTGCATATACAGACAGCAAATAGAGTATCTGGCATGAGATAGGTGGCCCACAAATGTGGGTCCCCTTCTTTCCTGCCTTCCCTGGTACCCCAGATCCCGTGACACACATGATGGCCCTCCGCCAGAGCCCGGCCTACCGAAGGTGCTCCGTAAGTGTGGAATGAATGAATGAGAGTGCGGGTGACGTGAACCCCAACCTTCCATGCCATCTCTCCCTCTCTCATGCACACACGTGCACACTGACACGCGGAGGCCTCCTGTGGGGATGTCCCTGTGGCTTCCTCACTCCTACCCAGACGCCGAAACAGCAAAGACAATAATGCGCAGGGAGCTTGGCACTGGAGCCCACGCGTTTCCTGCAGGCAGCTCTCTCCCTGCGCGGACAGGCTGTGTGTCCGCCGCCCGTGGGACACTGCTCGTTGCCAGTCTATGGGGCTCGGGCCTCACCGTGCTGTGTTGCCTCCTTACCGAAAATTGCTCCGAACAGGTGGCAGCGACTCGCCCCTGCTCAGCACCAGGCAGGCCTGCCTGCACCGTGCGGCTCCCCCCTGCCCGGCCCCACAGCCTCCCTGGGGCCTCCCAGAGCTCCTGGCTCATCACCCTGCCTTGGAAACATCCTGAGGCGCATGGAAAACAGCATCGGACCCTAACTTTATTTGGCCATGACCCACAATGTGTTTTATGTCATGACTCACACACACTCAACCAAAATAAGAATTTCACGAAGTAATGTGATGCATTTAAATGTTTTCTATTCTCTCCTGTTTCTTTTGTTCTTTTTTTACATGCTGGTCACCATCCACTAAACTGATTTCACAGTCACTAACAGGGCATGACTCAGTGTTTGAGCTGCCGATCTAGTCCAAACACCTTCCCCTCATACCCTGCAATTCGCAGATGATAACACTGAGGCCTAAAGAGGGACAGCGATGTGCCCAAAGTCTTGCTGTAAGTGGCTGAATGAATCCAGATTAGAACAGGTTTTCTGCCTCCCTGCCCCAGGGCCTTTGCCTGGGTGCCACAAAAAAAAGTACAGGGCAAGTAGTCCTAAGTGACAGAGTGAGGGGAAGAGCCTGAGAGGGGCTGAGCTGCGTCCCTGGCATTTTCTGTTGACAGCACAGTCATCCAGAGAAGCTGGCTTCAGACACAGACTCTGGGGAAGGGAGGCCTGCATGCAAGCCCCAGCTTTGCCACTAACAAGCCACTTCCCCTCTGTGCGCCTCAGTCTTTCATTTGTGAAATGGGAGTTTGGCCCAGGCGCCCCCCACAGGTCCCCTGCCCCCAGGTGCCCCTCAGGCCCAGCTCTGACATCCTTAGACCAGAGCCAGCTGTCTGGAAGCCTCACCTCACGTCTTCTTCAGTCCATGCACCCTGCTGGTGACCTGGGGTCAATTCTGGGATGTATATTTGGAAGTCGTACTTTGTATTTGAGAGCAGTGACTTACTTGAGTGACACAGTAGAGTCAAGGGACATGGGTTTCCATCCTGCCTCTGCCACTCCTTCGAAGATGCCCTAGGTGCATTGCTCCCCTGGGCCTGTTTCCCCCTCCGAAAACTGAGAAAGGCCGCCCCCCTTTACGCGTGAGCGGCAGAGTGGCGTTGCAGGCGGCGCTGCTTGAAAGCGTGAATTACAGCTCAGACCTATGGATTCAGCCTCTCCCAGCGGCGGGGATGGACGCAGGACCTGAGGAGACTGTGGGTTTACTTTTTGTTTTTGAGGAGAGGTAATTCGTGCCACCTCTAGCTCCCCACCTCCATTCCCACCGCAGAGGCAGCCACTGTCACCAGTGTTTTGGGTGACCTTCGGGAAGTGTCCGTGCCCGTGGGGCTGTGTTTTGCCAAGCTCGCCCAGGCTCTGTCCTCTCGGGCTCATGCCATCCTACAGGATTCTTTATCGCCCTGCCTTGACTTTCAGGGGTTAACCCCCTGGCGAGGCTCAGCCTGGGGGAAAACCTCGGCCCAGACCCGCTCTGGGGTCCTGCAGACGTGCTCAGAGTCAGCCCGCACCTGCAGCGACACGATCTCCGCCTCCCTCCACTCTGGCTGTGGAGGGTCGGGTCTCCCGCCGCCTTCCTCCCAGAGGGGACACAGGCCAGGACAGACACAAACCCGCCCGTAAGCCCTGCGGCAGGTCCGTCTCCCAGGCCAATAAAGCCATCAGGAGAGCAGCGGTCTGGGATTTGCCGGGTTCCCCGGGGGCGTTTGGAGCCCTTGGAGTCCCAGACAGCGGCTGCCACCAGAAACGACAGATGTTTAAAAGGCTTTATTTAATGAAAACAGGGAGCGCCCATTTCCTGGCTCCTTTTCCTCAGTGGGAAAATATCCAGGATAATTTTAGCAAAAAGAAGTCATTTTTCCCCTAAATTTATTTATTTCTTTATTTTTAATTTTGCAGCAATTTTATGCATGTAGAAAGCGTATTTGAACCAGATCGATGCTTCTGGGCTTCGAGTCTTAACCGTGGCCGGGTCCTCAGTGCCGTTTGTGCGATGAGAGAATGTGTGAGCCAGGGCGCAAGTGCCCAGAGCAGTGTGAGGGGCGAGGGGGGCCAGATGGCTCTCGAGTAGAGAGCCTTTCCCACGTGAGCCAAGCACAGGCAGAGGGGACGGCAGGGGCAAAGGCAAGGAGGTGAGAAGGGGCGCCAAGTGTTGGGGGGCCGCCGGCTACCCTGGTTGCATTTACGAGGGAAAAGCTAGCCAGGGAACTTGGAGCCAAGTTGGTTTGCACGTCCCTGCCCTGTGCTTGGCGCTGTTTGTGCCTTGTCACAGAATCCACTCAGCCTTGCTGAAGGATGGGTACCATCGTCCCCATTTTACAGATGAGGAAACCGAGGTTCATGTGGAAGCCTGGGGCAAAGCCTAGCCCAGCCTTCTGGTCTCTGAGCCCTCTCTCCACGACGCAGGGAAGCCTCCACTGCACAGAGGAAAGTGTAAGGTCCCTAAAAATTAGCCTCCTTTTCCTCACGGAGCCTTCTTGTTTGGAGAGGCCCAGAGGGTGGCCGGTTTGGGCTCCATACCACAGTCTTGAAAGCAAGGGTCTTTCTGAACACCCGTCACCTCATTCCCGGTTCAGGATGTCCCACGGCTCCCAGTATCTGAAGGAGCAAGTCCCTTGTTCCAGCACCTTCTGACCACAGGTCCCT
>CAUYSK010072068.1:0-137042 GCA_963575035.1 Avahi laniger | reverse complement strand
TCTTCCTCTCTCGCTCGCCCCCAATCTCCCGCCCTCCTGCTTTCTGGGACTTGCACCTCTGGATAGAGGTAGGAACACGTGGTGTTGGCCGGGAGCAGGAAGTGACAGTTTGCAGAGCCCTGGAAAGGCCGCCTCCTGGTGGGCTGCCTGATTCACGGCTGTGGCGGAACCCCGGGGCTGAAAACCGGAGGCTGCTGAAGACTCTTCCTGCCTTCTTTCGAGGAACAAGGATGCCCTGTTCCGTGGGTGAAGCGTGGTTGGCAGCATCTTTTCCCTTAGTCCGAATCCATTTCCCTGTATTTGGCGGAAATTCGCCCCAAATTCAGTTTATGTGTTTTTTGCCAGCCATTGAGTCTTGGGCCTTTTCTGGACCTTCACAAATATTTTGGTGGGAAATTGGGGACAGGGGTTAGTCTGAGGCCGCTTGCTTGTGTTTAAAACCGTAAGCGCCAAGGGTCATTTCCTGATACAGCAGAGACCACGGGACCATAGCACTGCTCCTGGCTCATCTGTAGAAGTGGTCTTTATAATCATCTTTACGTTGACATTTTTAAGCTCATAAAATATTCAATAGAGCATTACAATGCACGTTGGAAGTATATGCTCAGACATTTTTACCAGCGGAGGTAGTCAAGATCAAAACAGCCTGGAGAAAAAGCAGCGTGAAGACCACTGGTTCTGTCAGACACTCTGGCACCTCCGGCCCAGGAGGTGTAAGAGTCACCTGCCGCCTTCCCTCCGTCAGGGTTCCCTCCGGCCCGGCCTCCGAGCCGGGGGAGGCGGCCGCCTGGGCAGCAGGCCCCTGCCCGAGACCGGCCAGCCGGGCTCCTGTCCCGCCAGGGCGCACACAGGTGTTAGGGACCCCTTTCTTCCCAGCTTGCCACAGCCATGACCTTGCTTTAGGGTATTTTGTTTTGTTCCAAAGCCCAACAAAGTCAGCATTTAGCTAACGGGCTCCAAAGCATCGGGGATGTAAAAGACCCCATTGTTTCCCCGCTTTATGGAGGAGCGTGGCTTCCTGAGGTAAGTTAATTTGTGCTAGGAGTCAGAATGACCCACGGCTTTACAATGAACAGCTCCGGTGCCAGTCATGCACAGGGCGGGGTTAGGAAAATATTACAGGGCATGTTTTTCTTCAGCTTAAGCCTTTTATGATGAAAAAAATTTCTTAAAGCTTTTATCAAGGAACTCAAGCTACGAACTCAGAATGGTTCTAAAATGCTCCCCTACTTTCTTCCTCGTTCTCTGGAACTATCTTTGGAAGAGATGTAATTGTTCGGGCGCTGGAGAAAAGGAAACAGTCAGATGAGGATGTTGAACAGGGCTTCCTCCCTGGCCCCTGGGGCAGGTAGTTCAAAGGAGACCGTGAAGGGTCTGGCGTGGTGGCGAGCAGCGACGGGGCAAAGCTTCCAGAGAGCAGCCGGCCACCGAAAGGAGAGCTCTGTCACAGAGAAGAACGTGTGTGCGTGTTATAGTATGCTTTTCATGTTATAAAGGTAACTCATTCTCAGGGTAAAAATTCAAACAGCGCAAAAGGGAGTAAAGTGATCCAGGTTCTATTACAGTCAGAAAACTCTATATATGTTTGTACATATACACACACACACAAATATACGTATATGATGTTATCTTCACATTAGGTCTTTTATGAATAAATGGACAAAAATGCTTTTATACGGTATTTAAACTATGAACTCTGAACAGTTTTCAAAAGCTACCGTGAGTCCTCCTTTCTCATCTTCTTGGAATACTTTTGGAAGAGACACATTTTTTTCAAACGAAATGCAGTTGAGGTAATAGAACAGATGAAATTTTAAAAAACAGAACAATGGGCCAGGCACAGTGGCTCACACCTGCAAACCCGGCACTTTGGGAGGATTGCTTGAGCTCAGGAGTTCCAGACCAGCTTGGGCAAGACAGTGAGCCCTGTCTCTGCAAAAAACAGAAAACTTAGCTGGCATGGTGGTGCATGCCTGTAGTCTTAGGTACTGGGGAGGCTGAGGCAGGAGGATCACTTGAGCCCAGGGATTTGAGGTTGCAGTGAGCTTTGATGATGCAACTGCACTCTAGTCTGGGCAACAGGGTGAAATCATATCTTAAACAAAACAACATCAAAAAACAAACAAACAAAAAACCCAGGACAATGAAAGGCTGGAACATAGTAGATATAAATACTTATAGAAATATCTATTGGTGAAATAAAACCATAATGTTCTTTCGCAATTTGATATTTTTTCTATCAACAGTATATTTTGGGCATCATTCCTTATCATCTCCTAGAAATCAGTGGCATTATTGTTGATAGACGCTTTGCATTACATTGTAGTGATGCCCTATAATTTATTTGATCCAACTGATGGAAATTTAAATGTGTCCAGTTTGTTTTCTATCATGATCAAAGGAACAAGGAACATTCTGTGTTACCTTTGCACACGGGTGTGAGTCCCTCTGTAAGATATACAACCAGAGTGAAAAGACAGGTCACAGGGCACATACAGGGTGGACTTTCAGGATAGAGCACTAATGCTGATTCAACAACTCCAACTGCGAAGTGGGGAAGGGATTAGGAACTCTTCAGCCTTGTCCTTGTATTCCAGGCCCGGTGTTAGTTTGGGTGACTCCAAGAGCAAATTCTAAGGCAAGTAAGTATTGGAGTGCAGCAGTTTAGCTGGGAGGTGATCTCTGGAAATACAAATAGGGGCGTGCCCAGTGAGCCGGCAACGTAGGGTGTGTTATCAACCCATTTCTCACTGTGGGCAGCTGGGACTCAGTCTCGCTGGGAAACTCTGGGAAACGGTGTAGGACACACCCCAGAGTTACCCCAGCTGTGGAACGTGGAAGCTGAAGCTGGGGTATTTGTCCATTAGAGCCACGTGCTATTGTCTGGGAACTGAATCAAGAGACACTGAGCATCTGGCCCCTACGGCTTGTCCTGGGGAGAGATCAAGTGTGCTCCCACGGCTGGCAGAGGGCAGGTGCTGGGAGTAACCGGCGTGTGCCAGGTGGGGTGAGTGCCGAGAGGACGGGCAGGGCAATGACAGGTCTGCCTCATCATCTCTCGGGAGGCATCGCAGTCCCCAGGCGGAACCGAAGACTGCCTACTTAGGGGAAGAGATCGGAAACCTACCGATGTTTGCCTAGATGGACGCATACCACTTTTTGGCTGCCCAGAATATAAAACCCTTTCTTTGGGGGAGACTTCTTGACTCTGCAGGTCCTTGAGGGAGACTGAGCCCCCTTGCCACTGTGAAGGGCCAAATGGGGAATGTTTATGCTCTGCCCACTGCATACGAGAGCAGGCAGTGGCACCAAGATTCAGGGCCAGTCAGCGACTATTTATGGTGGCAGTCGCCAAGTTCCAAGGGCAGCAGCAGCATGGTGAGTGTCCTGGGGCAGCAGAACTGGGAGCAGTGTGGTGACCAGATTGTTCCCAGGTCTCATTCCCTGCCATCCCACTTCCGTTGGTTCCTACCCATTTTCCAAGCCTGCTTCTGTAATCTGTCCATCAGTTCTTGGAGCTCCCCAATAGCTACCAAATAAACTAACAGAGAGTTTACGTTGTTTGCAATAAAGCAGCTTAACTACCACATTTCTTCTCCCCCCATACCATCTTCTCACAGAAATACCCATGCAAACATGTAAAAAAATACGATTTTATCAAAACATTAGACACCAGACTATTAGGCAATAATTCTGGACATCGGGAGGCCTCTCCATCAATGACAGCCTGGATAAAGTCCGAAGGCTGATTGCTGGGCTACAGGGAGGAAAAACGGAGACGATGGGAGGTTTCCAACTGCTGTCAGCGGGGTCTACAGCCGGTAAATGCCTCTTTCTCTAACAGAGAAAGAAGCCGTCCCATTAGCCACCCCACCATAGGTGCTGCTGTCTGAATGTGTTCCAGGCACTTGAGCAAAAGAAAATTTGTGCCCTACAAAAGAACAAAAATCAAGCTTGTGTCAGACTTTTCCTTAACAATACTAAATAGCGGAAGATACTTTGCCAAAATTGTTGACGTTTCCAGGAAAGAAAGCTCACAAGCTATTTTAAGGAGGGAAGTCACATCCCTAACAGGCAATGATGAGCCTACAAAGGCAGTTCTAACAGAAGAAGGATATGAGGTCTCTAAAATAGAATATTTTATAGACGTTATGACCTGAAGACTGCAAAAACTTAAAAAAAAAAAAACAAAAACTAACCAAGGAACTGGAAAAGGAGAACAATTACTGATGAAAATGGAATTTGTGTCCTGGAAAATCAAATGAAAGGAGCATCTCTTTCTTGTACACACACTTTATAAAGCCCCAAAAAACCCCCAAAATTCCCACATACAGAAAAAAGCAAATAAATAAATGCAAATAATGAGTACAAGATAAGATTCATAAAGAGTAGCTCTGGGAGATCTGATACGCAAATAACATGAGGTCCTTAAAGCAAAAGGCACAGAAAAATAATAATTAAAGAAATAATTCAAGGAAACTCTAAGCTGTAGAAAAACTTGCATTTTTAGAACTAACGGGCTACAAATCAAATCAAATTTCAAGCTCACAAAAAAACCCAAAGTAGTCACATCCTGGTGAAGTTTCTCAAATCCAAGATTAAAGAGAAAGTCCAATACCTTTCTAGGCACAGAGAAAGCTTACTCACAAAGGAAAATGAATCAGATTGGTAAGAAACTTCTTATCTGCAACAGTGGAAACTAGAAGACAATGAAACAATGATGCTAGATTTTGAAAGGAAAGGACTACATTCCTAAAATCTCATGTACAGACAAGTTATCTTTTACATACGAAGACCATTTTTTTTTCTGGCCGTGCAAGAATTCAGAAAGTACACTAATGTTTTCTGGGAGAGAGTTCTACGTATTCTCACCAGGTTAAATTTAAATTATAAAATGAAGATTGCAAGCCAAGGTAAGGTGAGGAGTATAAAAAATGGGAACATGAACATTGTAACATTTATGGTTAAATCTAAAACCAGTGATGACAATGTCACTGGGGATAGTGGACTCAGTGTTGAGAAAGAAGGTGTTGAGTAAAAGCTTTTGAACGAGGTTTCCATAGAGGACTGCCAACATAGGTTTCATTTGGGCCATCCCTGATTAGAGGAATATAGATTTAAGTTTCTTTGCAAAAATTAAATATTAATACTATTGCAATTAAGTTCTCCTACCAAATGACTGCTTTTTTAAAAAAGGAACAAACCAATAAAATATGTGTATGTCTATGTGTGTGTAAGTATGTGTGTATAATTGATAGGGTATACAGTCACATGTTAACAATCAATGGCAGAATTATGGGTAACTTATTTCTTATTATTTACGAAAATAATGGAACAATAAAATTCTACATGTGGAGCAGGACAAGTTTTGCATCCCTTGGTACTCCGTGGTCTATTTTTGTCAGCCAGTACCTCTTGGGGAATGACCCCTCTCACATTTCACACTCCTGGAATTCAGGTCCGATCCCCTCAATTTGGGTGGGACTGACCCGGAGCCATCAGACTGCTCTGTCCTCCTGGCTGCTGATTCAGTTATGGGGACATGATCCAAGTCAGACACTCGGAATTCAGATAACACTCTAGCTCTTCTATCTGAAATGGCATGAGGTCATCTTTGCCTGTCCTGGAATAAAGCCACATCAGGGCAAATCAGCAAGGAGAGAGAACGGAAGAGAGAGGAACACAGGGAGGTAGAAAGACCGAAAGAAGAGAGCCGGTAACAGGCCGAACCTCTCTCCCCTGCTGGTTTACTCCCGGGACTCCCTGTCTGCGTTGGTACAGTTCTCCTTTCACTGGGGCTGATGGAGTTGGTTTCCGTCACTTCCTAACCAAGATCCCCATCCTAGAAACTCTGCCCCACCCCATCTCCCGCCTCATCCCTCCACGGTGGCCCTGCTCACTGAACTCTGGACGGGCGTTTCCTGGCATACCCTCAGCAAAGCGACACGCTCATCTCCCCCCAGGGCCTTCGCCCATGCTGTCTGCATGTCCAGAACTTCCTTCCGAGACTCCCTCCTTCTTCCACGTGGCTTCCACACTCTTCATGTGTCTCCTCCTCCCTTGCTTGAATATTACTTGTGATATGCCCTCTTCCTACTTTCTCGACACTCCAATCTAAGATCCGACATCGACTTTCATTTCACTTTAATTTCATAGCGCTTATCACAGAACGTAACCACAGAGTTAGGCGTATCTCCGTAATCCTGTGTCTAATATCCCTTTCTTTCCCTAGACGATAAACCTCGTGAGGGCAGGGGGCAGGGTCTGTGTTCCACGGCCCTATCCCCCGTATCTAGCACAGTGCCTGACACGTGGTTGGCGCTCTCTAGAAAGCTGTGGAATGGATGAATGCATGTTCATGACCAGCCATTTAACACTTTGGACAGTTCCTGGAACACAGTCCGCAGGAGGCCTGCTTTCAGGAACTGGGCATCTTTTATGAGGCTTGCCAAGGAGACACTGCAGAGATTAATGGCTGTGCACTCACTTCAGCACAACAATAAGAAAAGAATCAGGAAGCAGAGTTTCCAGGAAAGCTCTAGTCTAAAGAGCAAACGGATGGCACGGAACTGGAGAAGCCTCTGTATTCCTGTCAGTCCCTCGCAGACACTGGCCTGGACTCACTCGCGTCGTCTACACGGAGTGTTACAGGCCACTGTCAAATCAGATTAACCGGGAGGCTTGGTATAATCAAATTTATTTTCACAGTGTGAGAATGGTATCCATCGAATTCGGAAAACATATTAGAAACATTAAGTAGCAAAGTTGGAGGAACTCCCTAATGAAGGTGCAGAACTCTGAGATCGGAAGGGAAGGGATTGCTTTTAATATTGGAACAAGGGTTTTTAAGATCATTTTGTGAACATTTTTGTATTATTTCTCACAGTACAAATTCCAGAGCAGAGGCTTCGGAGTCAGCAGGACCTGGGTTTGAATCAGGCCCTGCCACTTCCTACCCGTGTGAGCCAAAGCAAGTGACTTAACCTTTCTGGGCCTCGGCATTTATTTTTTCTTCTTCTGAAAGTGGGGGACGATGTCAGAGCCTCCCCTTGGGGCCGCAGTGAATCAGTAGACATTCACTGTCACAGTCAGTGCAAAACGCAGCACAGGGTCTGCTGCCTTATGAGCGCTCAGTACTGGTAGCTGTTGCTGTTGTCTTGTTGTTGCTGTTGTAGTTTATGTAGGTAAATCCCCCAGAATGGGGCCCAGCACCTAGCAAATATTAATTCACTGTCGTTGTTCTTTTGGGTCCAACAAAAATGATATTTAAATATTTAGCAACACTGGCACCAGCCGATCAGAGGGAGGCTAGGCATAGACCTTCTCGTGGTTGGATTTGTGGGAGGTGAGGAGGAGGGTCCCATGGATGGAGGACGGGGATGGTCCTAATGGCGGAGGAGTTATTTTGGGGATCTGGGCAGTGGCTAGTTACCAGCCGGTTATTCTACGTTTAACCAAGAGAACGACTGAGTTGGATCCTGGGGAGGATTTAAACCCAAGGGCACCGGCGGTGCTCACTCGGTGAGAATGCCACCTCTGGATGCTCCCTTGCGCCATCCGGGCCATCATCCGGCCTCTGCCTCCTTTTCCTACCCTTCTCCAGCCACTTCCTGCACAGGAACCAGCCCCTGCCCCGCCCAGCGACGGGCACCCTCTACACCACCTCTGCTCCTCCTTTCGCAGGGGCCGACCTCTCCCTGGAAACCCTTCCCTGGAAACCTTTGCCTTTGCGCCAGGCCAGCTCGACCCAGGCCTCGAGGCTCACTCTTCCCCACCCTGCCCGCTCCCTGGGCGGTAGAGCAGCCGCCTAATCGCACGCACTTGCCTGTCATCCTTCAACCCCGCCTGAGACCCTCAGGGGCCCCGAGGGTTTGCCTACTGCCCACCAGAGCGACAGGGCTGGGCCTGCCTTCCCACTCCCAGCCGACTCCCACTCAGGAAATGGCCAGTCTCTATTTTGAGCGAGGAACGTGTCACAGGTCCTGGGCCAGGACACCTCCTCCCTTGCCAAGAAACCACACTCCGACTGCACTTAGACAATGACCTTTCGGTGCCGTCCTGCAAAGGTCTTCAGTACCTTTCAAGTTGCTCGGATCCTCTGAATCTCCAAAAAGTAAATCTTATTTTCTCTTTCTTTCCAACAGTCAGCTATATATAGTTCTGCACACAATAGCTAACCTTGGAGGGCTGAGCACTTGGACAGGCTTGGCCCATTGTCTCAACACTCGCCCGTGTGCAGCCAGAGACCTGGAGCCGCCCAGCTGGGAGCTGTCTGCAGCGAGTGGCCAGGAGAAAGGGACAGGAAACAGTTTCAGCCATTTCAGGCCCCACAGGTCCTGGCCCTGTCACTTCCTTGCTGTGTAACTTTGGACACCTAACTTGAAGTCTCTGAGCCTCAGTTTTCTAAACTGTCAAAATAGTACGAATTTGTTGAGAGGATCAAAGGATTAATGCATATGTTTGTCAAGGATCTGATACAAGGCTGGGGTCATGGTGGCTGCTAAATATTAATAAATACTTGCTGTTAAATACATTAATATCATCCAGTGACTTTTTGAAACCTCTGGGTGTTTGGGCGACGAAGAAAGATGTCTTTTTCTGTCTCTCACAAACGACATACTCACACATATGCACTCAGAAAAGACTCCTTGCTCATCTTTCTTAATGTTTAACTCTTTTCCACTGACATCCTACCACTAAGCAAGTGCCTAACCTTTGTGCGGCCCAAGGCTCAAGCACATAACGAGGCCCATATACTAGAAGTCTTTTAACAGCTTTATTGAGGTGTAATTGACACACAATAAACTTCCCATGATAGATTTTGACATGCGCGTGCACCCATGAAAACATCACCAGGATCAAGATAGAGAGTGTACTGAATACTCCCCAAAGACCCCCCCAACCCTTTCGTAATCTCACCCTCCCACCTTCCCACTCTGCCCACCCCCCACCTCCAGGCAACCTTTCCTCTGAATCTGTTCCCTGTCAGGATAGATTAGTTTGCATTTTTTAGAGTTTCATATAAATGGAACGATTTAGTATTCTTTTCATTTGGTTTCTCTTAGCACAATCATTTTGAGATTCATCCATGTCAATGCATGTATTGATGTTTCGTTTCCTTTTATTGCTGAGTGGATTTCACTGTATGAATATAACACAGACTGTTTATTCATTGACTTGTTAATGAACATTTGAGTTGTTTCCAGTGTGAGGCGCTAATGAAAGAAAGTGCTAGGAATGTTCATGTACAAGCTGTAGTTTCCATACATGCATTCTTTTCTCTTGAGTAAACAGCTTATGGTAGAATGACTGGATCATATAAGGGTATGTTTAGCTTTTTAAGAAACTGCCAAACTCTTTTTTCTTTCATTTTACACGCTCATCGTCACATGTGAGTTCCAGTTCCTTCACATCCTTGCCAACATTTAGAATGGTCAGTCTTTCTTGTTCCAATCATTCCAATAAACACATAGTAGCATCTTATTGTGGCTTTAGCATGTGTTTCCCTAAAGGCTCATGATGCTACATATGCTGATTTGCTGTCCATATATCTTGTTTGGTAAAATGTCTACTCGAATCTTTGGTCCATTAAAAAATGAGCTGTTTTCTTACTATTGACTTTTGGGAGTTCTTTTATATTCTGTACATAGCCCTTTATCAGGTTTACCATTTGCAAAGATTTTCTGTCCATGGCTTGTCTTTTTATTATTCTTTTAGCATCTTTCAAAGAGCAGAGTTTTAAATTTTGATGGAATCGACCAATTTTTACTTTTGCAAATCATACTTTTTTGTATCTAAGAAATCTCTTCTAGTTCAAGGTCAAAAATATTTTCTCCCAGAAGTTTTATGGTTTTTAGGTTATACATTTAAATGTAGGATCCATTATTACTTTTTTATTTTTAATGATTCCATTTTGTATGTGGTGGGAGGTATGGTTCAAACTTTATTTTTTGCATGTGGATAACCAATTGTTTTAGCCCCATTTTTTGAAAAGACTACACCTCCTCCATTGAATTGCTTTTGACACTTTTTCAGGAATCACTTGTCCATATACGTGTGGGTCTATTTTTAGAGTCTACTCCACTGATCTATTTGCCCATCTGTATGACACTACTTCACTATCTTGATTACTGGAGTCTTAAAATTGGGTCATGTTAGCTCTCTAATTCTATTCTTCTTCCTCAAAGTCGTTTGGCTAATATGGGTCCTTTATATGAATTTTAAAATTGGCTTGTCAATTTTTTTTATAAAAAAGCCAGCTGGGATTTTGATTGGGAGTGTATTGAACCTACAGAATAATTTGGAGAGATTTGACAACTTAACAATATTGAGTCTTTTGGCCCATGAACAAGGCATGTTTCTCTGTCTATTTAGGTTTCCTTTAATTTCTCCCAGCAATGTGTTGTAGTTTTCAGTGTATGGATCTTGCACATATTTTGCCATATCCATCCCTAATATTTCATAACTTTTGGTGCTTTTGCAAATGGCTATTTTAAAAAATTTCAAGGTCCAGTTGTTTGCTGCTAATAAATGGAAATACAATTGGTTTTTGTATGCTGATCTGGTATCCTGCAACCTTGCTAAATTCACTTATTAGTTGTAGTAGTTTTTTGTAGATTCCGTCAGATTTTCTACACAGATGATTCATCTGCCAACAGTTTTACTTCTTCCTTTCCGAATTGGATAACATTTATTTCTTTTTCTTGATTTATTGCACTGATTAGAACCTTCAACATGATGTTAAAAAAAAACGGTAAGAGTGAATATCCCTATTTGGTTCTTGATCTTAAGGAGAAAGCAGTTAGTCCTTCATATTAAATAATTAAGTACGCTGTGATAGGCCTTTTGTAGATACCATTACCAGGTTGAGGAAGTTCCCTACTATTTCTAGTTGCTGAGAGTTGTTTTTTGTTTTGTTTTTTCAAATCAGGAGTGGATATTGGCATTTTCAAATGCTTTTTCTGCATGTATTGCCACGATGATATGTTTTTTTTCTTTTAGCTTGTTAATATAGTGAATTATGTTGATTGATTTTTGAATGTTCAACCAACCTTCCACTTCTGGGACAAACCCCACTTGGTCATGCTATATTATACTTTTTATAGATTGCTGGATTTTCTTTGCTAAACTTGTATTTAGAATTTTTGCATCTATGTTTATGAGGGATGTTGTTCTGCTATTTTCTTATAATGAGTATGTCTGGTTATCACGTCAGAGTAACGCTGGCTTCATAAATTGAGTTGACGTCCCCTTTGGTGTTGGCTGTTCTTGGGAGCATGCCTCTAGAGAAAGGCCCATATAGACCTTGGAGACAAGTTCGGGGCCATTCTGGCAGATGAGTTGAGCATTCCATTTCCTGGAGTATGATCTAGAAGAAGTCTGGGTGTGCACTTTCCCTCGGTTCCTCCATAGTTCTGTGCCACACAGGGCACAGGCTGTAGGCCCAGCTCCCTAAAGCTGCCGGCTGGGGCCCCTTTTGCCCAGGACTAAGACAGGCCACTTCCATGAAGCCTTCTGGAATCCTGCCAGCTCCCATCTGGAATCCTTGCCTGCTGTGGCTCCCACTCTCTCGTGCTCTAGCAACCTTCCCATAAAAACCATCCTTGAGAAAACACTCATTTCTCTCCGCTGTTGCCTCCTTCCCAGCAGCACATAGACACGCTCGAGGCTCCCACGTGAAAGACTGACAATAAAACAGAGCTCCTTCTGGTCCTCACAACCTGGCTCCCTCTCTCCTTTCACAGCCCAACTCCAAGAAAGAGCTGAACACCCTCACTCTGACCCCATGTCCCATTCACCCCTCAACAAACAGAAATCCGATTCTCATCCTAGGACTCCTGCGAAGGTTACCAACAAACTCCTTTTAGCCACAGTCACTTGGGAGCCCTTCTCTGCCTGACTGTTCACAGCCCCTGGCACTGTTGGCTTCTTGGTTCCTCTTCTTCTGACTTCTCTAACACCCTGGTTTTCCTCTCTGACTTGTGCTTCTTTCACAGACCACTACATATTGCTGCTCCTCTGAGATCTCTTCTCACTCCTCAGATTGAACACCTAATTCCAGATGCCATATCCCATTCCCACCAGCAGCCATGTATGTTTGCCCAGGTTGTGCACTGCATGACTCCAGAGACCATCATTCACACTGCAGTCATTCTGAAGTGCAATGCCCAGATTTAGCTATGCACAACCTTGCCATATGTGACAGTCCTGCTTGTACATACTCCAGAGACATTACTTGACATCCTACAGAGCAATGGTCTGTTACATCTCTTGGCTGTAAGGTTTTTGAAGGCTGGAATAGCCCCCTCACCAATTTTGAAGGGCATGGCACATAGTATTAATAGATGATCTTTAAAGGTGTGCTAAAGGGACAAGCCTGCCACTGAATTCCAGCCAGCATAGATATCTCTATTGGGAAGGACCAGCATGCCACAAGCATGCGATTGTGCTACCTTTTGGGCTATACATCCTCCTAGACTAAAGGAAGAGACTGTTTTCTAATCTTCCCCTCAACAGGTACCACCGTTCTTGGAGCCTGACGCTAGCTGTCCATCCTACTTTGGCTCTTTCAACCTCAGTTTCTCACCCAGCAAATAATAGGGTCTGCCTTGCAGATTGCAGTGAGGATTGCTGAAACAAACGCGTGGAAAGCTCCTCTACCTTCTGTCCCCTTTTCTGTGCTCTGGGACACTCAGGATGATGCCTCTGGCTAAAGGCTACCCCAGGAAAAAATTTTCTTATTGATCACAGAAGGGCACAGGGAAGGGAGGAAACAAAAACCCTAGGAGGTGTTTCCTGTGTCACCCCCACTAGCCCTCAATTTCTATTCTACTCCTGCTTGTTAGCATCATTTATTAATTCACCCATTCATTTCATGAATGTTGAGTGCTTGCTACTGCCAGGTGCTGCGGCAGGCCCTGGGGAGACAAGGATCACAATTACGACAGATATGGTGTCTGTCATGACACTTGTCTCTACCACATTTGGCAATGCTTGGGTGTAAGTTGTTAATGGAGAGAAAACACAGGCTGATGTGACAAAGAGTAAGGGAGGGGTGTGTGAGAGGAGAGAGGCGACCCTTTAGACGGTGTTCCAGGCAGGGCTGTCTGAGGAGGTGGCATATGGATGGAGTGTGAGAGAACGAGGTTGGAGGGTGGGACGACCTCTGAGAAGGAGCGGACAGGCTGGGAAGGGCACGCCCAAGAGACCAGAGAAGGCGGCGTGGTTGCGGCAAAGCCAGGGACGAGGAGGGGCACCAGGCACGGTGGGAAAGGCAGGCAGGCGCCAGTCCCCCGACGAATGGTATCTGCATTGGGTTACGGAAATGAGGAGAGGTCGCTCCAGGTTCTGAGCAGGGGGGATGTGATCTGATTTAGGGTTTACCAAGACCAGGGATTTCCTTCCGATCCAGGGACATTTGCCCACCAGGGGGAGCACCTGGAACGCACCCACTGGGTTCTCGCCTTTCTGCCGGCCGGTTCCGGCACCACAGCCAGGGCTGGATCCGACGGGGGATGGGAAGGGGTAGCAGGGACAGAGACGTTGGCAATTACTTTTGTAATCGCTTACGGAGCCTACTGTGTGCCTGGCCTGAATGAGGAGCATTATTTCAGCCTAACTTCCCACGCCTCCGCCAGGCCCATCTTATTGATGGGCCCATTTGGGGACGACAATTTGGCAATTACGATTTTAATGTATGTGCTATTCAGTCCAGCAATTCTACTTCTGGGAATTTATCCTAAAGAAATACTTGCCTGTGTTCATAAAAAGGCTTGTACAGAGATGTTCGTTGGGGCACCATTTGTAAACTCATGAAAAAACCAGAAACAACTTCAATGTCCAGTCCTAATGGGGAATGGCAAAACAAACTGTGGTTCATGTCATCTTGGGGAGCTGTTTAAATAAGGAGAGACCTCCAGACGCTGCTATGGGAAGATCTCCCAGATACAGAACTACCTGTGTAGTGCAGTCCCGTCGTATCAAACAAAGCAACCTTAACAAAAATAAAGCTACATGTTTTGATTTATCATTGTGGAAAGAGGACTAAGAGGAGGCACAGAAAACGTTTTAAAACAGTGGTCCATCTGGGGAGGGGTCTGGATTGCTACCTGGAGTAGGTCAAGGGCGGCTTTCACTACCTCTACTGGTTCTAATTTTTACTATACTCATGTGGTTTTTGTTTAATACAAAATGAATATAAGATACAATTAATAAAGATCTTGGGCCAGGCGCGGTGGCTCACACCTGTAATCCTAGCACTCTGGGAGGCCGAGGCAGGCGGATTGTTTGAGCTCAAGAGTTCGAGACCAGCCTGAGCAAGAGTGAGACCCCGTCTCTACTAAAAAAAATAGAAAGAAATTATCTGGACAACTAAAAATAAATAGAAAAACTTAGCTGGGCATGGTGGCGCATGCCTGTAGTCCCAGCTACTTGGGAGGCTGAGGCAGGAGGATCGCTTGAGCCCAGGAGTTTGAGGTTGCTGTGAGCTAGGCTGACGTCACGGCACTCTAGCCAGGGCAACAGAGTGAGACTTTGTCTCAAAAAAAAATAAAAAAATAAAAAAGATAAAAAATAAATAAAGATCTTGAAGTCACACCTCTGTGAAGAGGGGGAGCCGGTGTTCAAACCTGGGTTGGGGGCAGCACAATTTCTAATGTAATGCTGCCCTGCTCTACACGCAGACACCACAGTTAACTCTTCCTCTTTCTCGAGAGTTCAAACTTTGGTGATGTCTCTGAATAATTGTGCTACTTTTCGATAGTCCTAACATCTCAGTTACTGAAACCCACTGATTCTCAATTTATTCATCTGCAAAATAGGGCAACATCACTGGCCTCATAGAATTGTTTTGGCCATTGGAGGTAAATGCTTAACCCAGAACTTGGCCTGCGTGTGGCGTGTGCTAGATAAACCAGGATGTTATTATTGTCCCTGAGGTGTAGCAACTACATGGGTAAGGCCCCCAGCCAGCTCCTCAATCCTTCAAAAGAAAAGAAATACCGACTAGGGGTAGAATGGGGAAAAGGAGGAATGATTCATCCTACTTCAGCCTTGACGGAGAGTTTCTCTTGAGCTACAAGGCTTTAAATTCTTCGGCCTGTGGGCTTTCTTTTAGACCCTGGTCACGCGGGGCCTGGCCCAGAGGTGAAAGGACAGAGGTCCTGCCTTCGGGAAGTTCACAGGCTGCTCCTGGGCAATTCTGTGGGGGCCTAAGTCTACCCCAGTCTGCTCGGGAACACCCTAAAAGGCTCCCAGGAGTAGGAGGCTCCTCCGCAGTCTGGCTGCTGGCTCTGGACCGACGGCCTGAGATCTGCTCCAGCCTCCTCTGCCCCCACCCCCCCGGCGGACTTTGCCCCTTCCAGGCAGGAAGCAGGCGGAGGAGCCACAGGCCCTGCAGCACGAGCTCTCTGTCGCACAGAGCAGGCGGAGCGGCGGGATCGGGTGACGCAGGCCTCTGGGGGCGGGGAACACATGCAGCCCGTCCCCCTCCGCGTCACTCCACTAGGGTTTAGAAGTTTTGATCGCACACTTCCCTCCGGGTCGGCATTAGCTCAAGCGGTTACTTCCTCACGCTGGACTTCCTATCCATCTAATCCCTGCGCTGGGGTTCGAGACCCGCGGGTGCTTTCTGACCCTTTTGTACCCCGCTCGCCCACCCATCGCCCACTTTGAGGATTTTAGACATGTTCTTTGTCCTTTTTAATTTTGTTCAATTAGTAGGCTGATGTCATATGGGGTGGCTTTGACAGCCTGGTGAAAGTTACGGTGGGGGTCACTCCGCGGCCCCGAGTCGCCCCGGTCATACCGGGTGGGCCGACAGCCTCCGCCGCCAGGTCGGATATATGCGGACAATAAAAACGATCGCGCGGTTCGCGAGACACACCGCGAAGGTCACGGCCCTCCGGGACCTTCCGTCCTCGGTGCATTGCGGGTCTCACTCCAGGCACAGGGGGAGGAGGCCCCTGCAGCTTCGCTGACAACGGACGCCACTACCATTATTTTATCCGCACAGACCGTGTCTTCACACGAGTCACGGTCCACGGGAACTGCTGAACGACCGCCGCTAGCGAGACCCTCCCCTTGTCCTCCGCTGCAGCCGCGCAGGATTGTGCTTGGGTCCACGGGGTCCACGAAGCCCACGTTTCGTCGTCCCTGCCGGCCTGTGCCGCGGGGTTCTCCCGTGGGACCCTAAGAGTAGACGTCCGCTCTCATCTTCCCTCCGCCCCGCACTCGTTTCCTTCCTAGCGCTTTGCGTCACGTCCAGCGCGTTTCGTGTGGTCTCTGTCGTTTCACGTGGGGTCCCCTCCAGAAGACAAGCCGCGCGAGGGCAGGAACCTTCCACACCCTGGCTGTTTCCACAGCATCTAGCACCTTCTAGGCCGGATTTGAGATTAACGCACCTAGACACGCACAGGTGTTTTCATATTCGACTCCTGTAAGTGCAGCTGTGGGTCAGAACTTGCGCGTACTCCGGGCTTAGATCGTGGGACCCCAGTTCCGTCGGGAAAGGTCGGTATGGAGCAGGCTCTTTCTCAGCGGAAGAAATCCCTGAGGCCCCAGGGAGGCAGGGGGTGTGAGGGCTGGCAGGGAAGGAATCCTGCAGCCGCCCTCTGCCTACAGCCCCGACCCCTCCTGTGGGCCCTCGGACCCCTTTGGGGACCACTGAGCAGCAGCCCTGCCTTGCCGCCCACCCCTCTCGGCTCTGGGGACACCACACGTGCCTGTGAGCAGGCCCCGCCGTCTGTGGTCGGCTCTGAGTCTTTGCACCGCGGGGCCCCCACCTGCCGGGCGCGCGCTCCTCAGCTGCCAAGGCGCCTCCCCTTCCTCGCGCACCGGGCAGCCAGCCCGCGGACCGCACCTAGCGCCAGCAGGTGGCGGAGTGGGGTGCGAGTCCCTGAGTCCCTCCCTCTGTCCGGTAGGTGGGAGAGGGCCCTGGGGGCTCGTACACCCGCTCTGCTCCCCACCTGAGCAGCCGCAGGATCCCCCAAGGGGGCCAGGAGCAGCGACCCGCCAGGAGCAAGCGCCTCCACCTGGGAGAAAAACAACCCTGGCGCAGAAAAAGGAGCCCAACTCCCAGCCGACCTTGAACCTTGCAAGGGAGAGGGCTGAGCCAATAGGGAAGCTGCTGAGCAGACCCGGATCGGAAGCCGAGATCCCGGCAGTGGTGATGGGGGTGGTGGTGGAGTGAGCAGCTAGGGGATTCAACTTGATGTTTTGGTCAATTTCATTTTCCAATTTCCCCTAAAGAACACAGATTACTTAATGTAAAACAAAAATGACAGCAAATCCTTCCTGCTGTGGGTAAGCATTCCCCACACCAAACATCAACTGAGGATCTTGTTAAAACTTCAGACTCCCTCATCCCCCCAAACAGGGTGGTGCTCAGTAACTTGCGTGGTTAAAGAAGTCTAGTGTGACTATTTCACACAGTCCCTCTCAAAAGTCCTCCGCACTGCTGACTCTGCCTTATATTTCATTAAATGAGCTCGTGTAAATCCAGGAGAATTTCTTTGGGTAGTGGGAATTGGGCTTCTCACCACCTAAGACGATGCCTCTTCCACCCCGCCATACACTCTCTGCCTTCTCTCCGTCTCCGGGCGAGAAGGTGTCTGGGCATCCACCACAGGTGACCCTTCAACTCTGGGTGCCAGGCCCTAACCTACAGAACCAGCTCCCTACCCCTGCCAGACTGTTCCTGTCTGCCTGTACGCTTGCCTAAATATTGTCCGTCAGTGGAAAATGGACACGGCCCCCTGCCCTCCAAAAACAAAACAAACAACACACACACACATCTTCCCCTAACCATGTCTGTTCCTGACAACACCCCATATTTTTGGCCTTCTTCTTGGCAAAGCATCTCTGTTGCTTTCCATTCTCTTTTCACCGCATCCCAAATGGGCTTTTCTCTCTACCAGCCATTAGCTTTTAATAAGGTGATCGCAGGCCAAATCCAATTCTCTCTCCTTAATCTGATTCCATCCCAACAACCATAGCCACACATTCTCCTCCAAGCACCCCCAACGCCACCCTTCCCTCTCCCTCCCACCTTAGGGGCCGGTCCTTCCTGCATTCCTGCTGGCTCTTCCTCTGCCAGACCTCCAGAGGCCCAGCGCTCTGCAAGCCTCTCTTCCCTACCCCGTTCTCTCCCTTGTGCGCCTGTTCAGTCCTGGGGCATAAACGGAGGATTTCCCAGTATGTACCTCAAGCTTAGGCCTTTTCTGACCTTTGAATTCTAATTCCCTACTTGAAATGCTTCAGAGACATTTCAAACTTGATAAACCAAAACTCTTGATCCCCTCGCACCCCCCCAAACTGGTTCTACCCTTAGTGTTGGCCTTCTCAGGAAATGGCAGCACCATCCGCTTGGTTGCTTACATCAAAAATTTAGATGCTATCTTTGATCCTCCCCACCCCAAATTCACTCCATTCACAAAGTCCTGTTGGTTCTACTTTTAAAACATGTCCTCAATTCAATCACTTCTCATCATTGCCATGGCAACCTGGTCCAAATAAATCCCGACTCCATCCCGTTTCCCCTGGACTACTTGACAGCCATCCATCTGGGCTCCCTGCTTTCCTGTAGCACCCTCCAGCCCACTCTGCACGCGGCGGAGTGATCTTGCCTTCTAATTTTTTGTTATGAAAAAGGCAAGGAAACGCTCAAAGCTACTGGGTCATATTAGGATACAGAAGCTAGCTGGCCTAGAGGGACATGGGGAGATGATATGAACCTTGGGAGGACGGCTGGGGACACACCCCATCTTAATGCAAGAGCCTCAGGCAGGAAGCCACTGGATGAAGAAAAATGCATGCATTTGGCAGAAGACGAGGTGGACACAGAGCTCTCCTCTCTTCGCTCAAGTGCGGCTAGTTAGTGTGTGACTCTTAATGCTCCCTTTGTTTCAGACTTGAAATGGCATGATAGCAACACTTCTTAGTGAAGAGGTCATCTCTCAGCTACAAGAGACTTCTGAGTGGGGCTGTGCCTTGCTGCATGTTTGGCCCATCTTGCTGGTGTCCTGGTTTTTAAAAGCTTCCGTGTCAGGGCCAAGGGGAGCAGCTGGGCTTTAAATGTGAGCCTCATGTGATCCCCCCAGAGCCCAGGGGGTGAGGAGCTGGAGGGCAGGGCCCTTTCTCCGGGAAAGCAGAAGGGGCCACTTCTGCCCCCTCTATCCCCATGGCCCTTGTTTTTCCCTCCTCCTCCTTCCTTGTTCAGCTGTAACTGGTAGGGAGTAGCAACCATGAAGAGACAGTGAATACAGGAATGCAGTAGAGGTGACTTACCAGATACCAGTTGTCTCAGGAGAAGGACATTCAGAGTCAAAAAGCTGTTCCCTTCTCTAGCTCCCCTGCGGCTGGCGTGGAGGCACACGGCGTCGGCGTGGGCTCACCTAGCAGACACAGACAGGCCAATTCTTCTCATTACAAGTGACCATCTCCTTTAGGATTGCTAACCAAGTGCCCCAGTCTACGGTTTTGTAGGACCGCAGGAGACAGATACAACAGGCCTCTCCCCACATCCCTCCCCACCCGACGGCCCCACCGCTGGCTGCCTGCGTGACCTGGGGCATGTGGCGATTTCTCTGAGCCTCAGTTTATTCAGCTGCACAACTGGGAAGGGGAGGTGAATAATAATGATATCGCCTACCTCATAAAGGTGAGATGAGAAAATAATAACTGTAAAGACACCATTAACTAACACAATAAATGACATTGCCATTTCTCCCTCCAGTACCCAGCGAAGTGCTTGGCATACGGCAGGCATTCAACACGCATTTATGGAAAGGATGAATGAATGAATGTTCAGAATGTTAATCTTACCCCCTCCTTTCAGGGAGATACTAACTTTCGCTGTCTCCCCAGGCCAGGGACATCCCACAGCTTTCCAAAAATGGGTGTTTAAGCTTCAGAAACTGTTGCATTAAATTGAGAAAAAACAAATCAACCCTGCATTGCATCTCCCTTGACGGCTGTTGGTAAACCAGAAATAAACATCGGGAGAGAGGATTGAGCCAGATCTTATTAAAATCAAAGTCAAGGCCTATCCTTCAAGAATGTTGTTTTTTGCATATTTACATAATGATACCAACGTGGCTGCCCCCGACCTTGTCAGAAAACTGGAGAATTCATGCTGGGTTCCAGATGTGGCTGGCAGGACCCTACTCTGCTGCCTGCTCAACCTGACTGGGCGCCCTGGGGAAACACAGCTTTGCCTTTGGAGCAAGGCAGGAGACCTCTGAGAGAGCCACTTGCTCACTGTCTGCTGGCCCTAAGCTGCTGTCTCAGCTGATGTAGTCCCTTCCTCAGGTAGTGGTTCTCTAACTGTACCCTGCATCCCCCGGGGGGCTTTCTAAAACTGCTGGGCTCCACCCCCTGAATTTCTGATCCAACAGGGCTGAGAAGGGGCCCCCAAATTTTCATTTCTGACAAGTTCTCAGGACTATACTTTAAGAAACATTGGTCTAGGACAGTTCTTCCAAACCTGTTGGGGCCTTTGCTCCTTAAACTGTGGCCCCTGGACCGGTAGCAGTGCCACCTGAAAACTTGTTTGAAATGCAGAATTTGAGGTTCCATCCCAGATCTCTTGAATCAGAATCTTCATTTTAACAAGTTTGAGCTGGGGTGTACATTGAAGATGCTAATTCCTGGGCTGCCCCTACACAACTGAAACAGAATCTGACAGAGTAGGGTTTAGAAACTCATCATATGTAACCAGGTTCTAAGAGGGTTCTTAAGCATAGCAATATTGGAGAACCATTTCTCTGAACAATAAAAATCACCTGGGGAGGTTTTAAAACTACTGAAGTCTGGGTTCCCTTACTCAATTAAAAATAAGAATCTCTAGACTTGAGATCCAAGCGTCAGAATGTTAAGAAGCTCCTCAGAATATTCTAACATGCAACCAGGATTGAGAACCACTTCTCTGTGCGCTGTTGCTGAAGGCACACCTTCCCTGTTGGCTGCCCAAGGTAGTGGTGAAAAGCGTCTAGAGGCAGAGTTGGGGCAGAATCCTGACGCCATCATTTATTGAACAGTGTTTCCTTGGGTAAATTACTGTCTTAGCTCAGGCTGCTGTAACAAAAATATTATAGATTGGGTGACCTACACAAAAGAGATTACTCACAGTTCTGCAGATAGGAAGTCCAACCAATTCAATTCCTATTATATGCCCTCTTAACAATTTTCATCAGATTGAGAAACAGCCTTAAACTGGTTACAGCCTTCTTGCTGTAGCCTCACTTGGTGGAGAGAAAGGGGAAGCAAGAGCTCTCCAGGCCCTTCTTATAAGGGCACTAATCCCATCATGAAGACTCCACCCTCGCGACCTAATCGCCTCTCAAAGGCCCCACCTGCAGATACCATCACATTGGGGTTAGGGTTCCAACATATGAACCTGGAGGGACACGGCATTCGGCCCACAGCATTGACTCAACCTCTCTGAGCCCAGTTTTCTCTTCTATAAACTAGAAACAATAAGATAATAAATGTGTATGTGAGTATGAACTACTCAGCATGAGGCTTTGTACAGACCAGGCCTTCAGTAAAGATGGCTTTGATGGTTATTATTGGCATCAGAGGGTGTGATTGGAGGAGTGTCAGGGCCCTTTGTTACCGAACCTCTCTGTCTCCAGCCAGCCCTAGGGCCACCCTTGGATGCTATGGAGCTGAAATTTGAAGATTTAAATGTGTTAAAATGCAAAGGTGGGCACTTATTCCCAGAAGGCCCCGTGAAATGTCATAGGCTTAGCCTATGGGGATCATAGATTGTCAGTCAAATGTCATCCCACTGTGTGGATGTCCTTGGGCTGTCAGCTAGCCCACCAGGGAGGGAGCCCAGGAACACAGATGTGGCAGAGGGCTGCACCCAAAGCTGCAGGGGATTCTGTACCCAAGCTCTCAACAACTCTGTGCTGGGTCTGGGGTGGTGTGAGGTTGGGGACATCACCCCGATTCCTGGAGGAAGGGCCTTTACCTGCACAGTAGGGCCTCGCAGGGCCTGGCCCTGACTCCCAGGCCCAGAGACTCCATCTTGGCCTGGGACCCAGGCATTCTGTGGAGCAAAGGCAGTTTAGAGGCCTCTGCAGAGGCTGAGTGAATAAAATGGAACAAAATTCACAAGATTATTCCCAAATATGATTTTTCTAATGCTGAAAACATAGTTAGATGATAAAAGGGCTTTTCTATCATTCACCAGATGAAATGCATATCTGTATTAGTTTTGTATCGATGCCTGGCAAGTCACCACTAACTTAGTGGCTTAAAGCAACACCCATCAATTATTTCACAATTCTGTAGAGTCAGAATGCTGGGTGGTCTCGGCTAGATTCTCTGCTCAGGGTCTCACAGGCAGAAACCACGGTGTCAGCAGGGCTCTTACTTGGGTGCTCTAGAGAAGATTCCCTTTCCAAGTGCATTTAGGGTGGTGGCAGAATCCAGTTCCTTGTGGCTGAAGGTCTGAGGTCCCCGCGTCCTCACTGGCTGTCAGCCTGGGGCCGCTGTCCCCTGGGGGCTGCCCGTGTGGCCTCTCAGGCCCTTCCGTCCTCAAACCAGCACCCTCGCAGCAAGCCTTTCTCAGGCTCCAAGTCTCTGATTGCCGCTTCTGCCGCCAGCTGTCGGGAAAACCTTTTGCTTTTAAGGGGCTGTGGGGTTAGATTGGGCCCACCTGGGTAATCTTTCTTTTGTCGTCAGGGGAGCAACGCTAAGGGTGAGAGTCATGAAGGCCATCTTACCTAAAGTTCTGCCTCCCACAATGCCCGTTTTATTTTTATTTTGAAACTTACGGCACAGCGAAGGAAGATTGCAATATATTATGTGTGCTCACAGTTTCCTCAAAAACAAAACCTGAAAGGTTCCGCTTCAGTGATCTGACAATGGTTGTCATGGTCAGAATCATGATAATTTACTTTCGCTTATTCTTGCTGCTTCTCCACATTTTCTAAAACTTTTGCAAGGAGAAAGTGTTAATTTTGTAAAAAGAAAAAAGTTATCTTCAAAAGCAAAGAGATCTAACTCTGTGAGACATTAAAAGACACTAAATTGACAGCGATTTCAGTGGTGTGGTGCAGGCGGGAGCACAGGTAGGCAGATCAAAGGCACGGAAATGGGGCCCAGGGACACAAGCTCACTGAGTGAGAGCAAAACATGTCTCCAAGGAGGCAGAACAATGCAACGAGTGATTGATAAATTCCTGATGATGGGATAAATTGTGAGGTGAAATTAATTCACTAAGGTTCTGAATTTCCATCGTAGAGTAAACCAAATTCAAATTGGATTAAAAAGTTAAGTTAAAAAGAAAACGATAGACACATTAGGAAATAAAAACTAAATTCACAAATATGATTTTTCTAAAGCTGAAAACCTGGTTAGAAAGATGAGAACAGGGCTTTTTTATTTTATCAATAAATCATTCTTCAGTATAAATGCCATGATCTTCAAAAAAGGATAGGCTACCGATAAACGCCTTTGAAGGTTTACTACCTGGTCAGATTCTCTCGAGTATGTAAATGATAAACCACAAATAAGCTGGTTCCATGTTATTTAAGTGCCCAGGGCTTCCCACCAGTGTGAGTAAAGGTCCTCTACAATCCTGCCATCTGCAGGGTTTGTCCACGCATACGTTTGTTGGGGTGGGTGGCGCCCTGAGCTCTGTGTGAGGGCCTTTCCGGCACACCTGGTTATTACTCTTCCCTTTCCTCTCTTGCTGGCGGGCTACCACTGTGCCTCTGTGCCCTGTTGCAGGCAAAGAAGCTGGGCCGTGGTTGAATGGCCGACTCCTTCCATATTTCTCCATGGCCTACTGGGTGCAGCGTCTAAGCTGGATGCTTTAGGGTAGAGCGCTTGCTGGCTGCACTCCGGGAGCACAGCATGCAGCAGAATTCAGGTCTGTGCGAAATGTATTTCCAGCAGGGGCTCAAGGGGCAGCTTCCAGCCAAATCACATGTGTTGCATGTACCTGTGTGTTTTCTGAGGGGAGTCCCTGGAGAAGGAAGATCAGGCACTTCTGATCTAGGCTGGAGGCGAATACTACTGGAATGTAGGTGATGCCTCTCGAAGTAGGGCTGGGATTTGAAGCCGCAAGGAAGACCCTGTTTTTTCTTAGTTCTCAGCATGTTCGGAGGAGCTGCCCCTGTATGACTGAAGAACTGAGGACCCAGGGGTGCATGTCCCTGGCCCTCCTCCCCTGCCCTCCCCCACCACAGGAGTGGCCAAGCCTTTTCCGCTCGGAAGCCAGCTGAGAACAGCTCCTCCAGCAGGGCTTTGTCCTCACCCTCCAATTCTGGGAGCTGGACTGTGAGCTGTCACTGGGGAAAGGTCCCTGCATGCAGATGGCTTCCTTGAACTTGAATTATTTATGGGCTGTTGCCAAGAAGCCACAGGGACTCACTGGCCCCACCGACAGGGGAAGAGAGCAGTTTTCCATCTGTTCACTGAAAAACGCATTTCTGCCCAAATGAGGATATTTAATTACAAGTCTTTCCCCTATGTCTTCCTTCTAATAGAACCAGGGGAAGAGGATCCTGGGAGCAGGGAAAACCCTCTGAGCAGGAAACTTCCCAAAAGGGTTAGAGGGTGGGGTCACCTGCTGCAGATGAAGTGGCCCATTCTGCAGTGTGACTAGGCAGCCATTTACATGTTCTCCAGACCCGGTGTTCTCCCTTCCCTGGGCCCGGGCCTGCGGACCCATGGGCGCCCTTTCTTAGTCAGGGAGGCTTCTTAGCCAAAGAGGCCTTCCCAGGGGCTGGGGACACCTGCAAGCCACTCTGCTTTCCTGTGAGAGACCCGGGGACAGCGTGGGTGCAGGCTTCCTCCAACCCACATGTGCGAGAGCCCCCCAGAAAGTTCCGTGGAGTGTATCCTCTTCTATTTTCAGAGAGCAACAGGGGCCTGAGGCCACCTTGTTGAGCGAAGGGGCCATTTATCTCTGGAAGCCGGGCTCTGGGTTAACACCTGTCGAGCACTTACTGTGTGCCAGGCCCTGTGCCGGGCGCTGGACGGAGTTCTGTATACCTCTGGGCAGCTCACCGCTAGCAGGGAAGGCCACACAGGAAGAGGGAAATTACCCCAGAGAAGTCTTAGGGCTGTAGTGACGTGTGCACGGGGCCCAGGGGGACAAGGGGGATGGAAGGAGGGGCCTCTGATGCAGTCGCGAAGGATGAGGCTGAACCAGCAGATTTCTGGATTTTCACGTACCTGTGTGTGGGGAGTCTCGATCCCTGAAAAATGGCGTCCACTCAAGCCCTGACACCAGGAAATGTTTCCTTCTCTCCTGCCCCTTCCTTCTCACTCCAATGCAGTCCTCTCGCTGCCTCTGAGGATGCTCTTGCCAAGACTCCCAGTGACATTCTTGTGGCTACACCCCGTGGACACACCAGTAGTTCCACAGTTGCTACTCGTCCTTGAAAGGCCGTCCTCTCTCGGCTTCTCAGGCTCCACATACAAATTCTCAGACCCCCTTGCAGGTTTCTCTCCCCGTCGGAACTCTAAACGCTGGAGCAACCCAAGGCCCGTCCCAGCTCTCTTCTCCCTCTGCTCTCTCCTTAGGTGATCTCTTCTCGCCACTGTGGTTTTTTTTGTTTGTTTGTTTTTGTTTTTTTTTTTTTTTTAGACAAAGTCTCACTCTGTTTCCCGGGCTAGAGTGCTGTGGTGTCAGCCTAGCTCACAGCAACCTAAACTCCTGGGCTCAAGTGATCCTTCTGCCTCAGCCTCCTGAGTAGCTGGGACTACAGGCATGAGCCACCAGGCCTGGCTAATTTTTTCTATATATATTTAGTTGCCCAGCTAATTTTCTTTCTATTTTTTTCTTAGTAGAGACGAGGGGGTCTCACTCTTGCACAGACTGGTCTCGAACTCTTGAGCTCAAACAATCCACCCGCCTCGGCCTCCCAGAGTGCTAGGATTACAGGTGTGAGCCACCACACCTGGCCATGTTTTAAAATAACACCTATATATGATAATTCCAAACACCCCCGTCTCAGCCTGGACCTCTTCCCTCAACTATGTAAGTTTGAATACCTAACAGATTTCTCAGCATCCCTCCTGGATGTTTAATTGGCTTTCAAAACTTAAAATCTCCAAAGTAGACTCAATTTCTTTTCACCAGCAGCTTCTTCTCCATTCTTCTGCATTTTAGAAAAAAAATGGCACCATATTGTAGTTGGCTGTTTAAGGCATAAATCTTGGCATCAC
The DNA here is from genome assembly GCA_963575035.1 of Avahi laniger. Classification (NCBI taxonomy): domain Eukaryota; kingdom Metazoa; phylum Chordata; class Mammalia; order Primates; family Indriidae; genus Avahi; species Avahi laniger. Next base: position 110,855 of record CAUYSK010072068.1, on the reverse strand, counting down.
CCTTGAAGCCTCTCTCTCTCACGCCCTTCCTCCAAGCCATCTTAAAGTCTTCTCTGCTTTACTTCCAAAGTAATAGCCCAAGTCCTTCCATCTCGAGTGCCAACACCCCAGGCCACCACCATCTCCTGCCTGAGTCACTGTGACAGCCTCCTACCTGGATTTCCAGCCTCCACTTCTACCCTCCACCCCAACCTATCCTCCACATCGAAGCCAAAGCAGTCTTTTAAAAGCATATTGGGAAATTGAAGAAACAATTCCATTTATAATAGTATCAAAAACTGTACAACACTTACGAATCAATTTAACCAAGGATATGAAAGACTGGTATACTGAAAACAGCATAACATTGTTGGAAGAAATTAAAGAAGCCACAAATAAATGGAAAGACATCCCATGCTCATGAATTGGAAGACAATATTGTTAAGATGTCCACAGTATCCAATCTACAGATTCATTGTAATCCCTATCAAAATCTGATGATACTTTTTGCAGAAATAGAAGAAATCCACCCTAAAATTTTTTATATGATGTTTACTTCTAAAGACCACCCTAAAATTTATACAAAATCTCAAGGGACTCCAAATAGCCAAAACAATCTTGAAAAAGAAGAACAAAGTTGGAGGACTCATACTTCCTAATTATAAAACTTACTACAAGATTACAATAATCAAAACAGTATGGTACTGGCATCAATGCTGACATGTAGACCAATGCAGTAGAAGAGAGAGCTCAGAAATAAACTCTTGCTTATATGGTTATATGATTTTCAAGGGTGCCAAAACCATTCAGTGGGGAAAGGACAGTCTTTTTAGCAAATGGTGCTGAGAAAACTGGATATCTACATTAAAAAGAGGTAATTGCACCCTTACCTTACTTCATGTACAAAAATTAACTGAAAATGGATCAAAGACCTAAATTTAAGAGCTAAAGCTCTTAGTAAAAAACATAGGAGAAACACTTCATGACATTGGATTTAGCAGTGATTTCCTGGACATGACACCAAAAGTACAGGCAACAAAAGAAAAAAAATAAATTAGACTTCATCAAAATGAAACAGTTTTATACATCAAGGGATACTATCAACAGAGTAAAAAGGCAACCCACAGAATGGGAGAAAATATTTGCAAAGCATATATCTGATGAGGTTCAATATTCAGAGTATGTAAAGAACTCCCAAAGCTCGACAACAACCAAAAACCAAGGAACCTAATTAAAAAATGGGCAAAGGAATGGAATAAACATTTTTCCAAAGGAGATATGGCAAATAGCTGATAAATGCATGAAAATATGCTCAGTATCACTAATCATTAGGGAACAAAACAAAGTCAAAACCACAAAGAGATATCACCTCACCCCCAATAGGATTGCAATTAACAAAAACCAGGAAATAACAAGCGTCGGTGAGGATGTGGAGTAACTGAAATCCCTCTGCACTGTTGGTGGGAATGTCAAATGGTGCAGCCGTTACGAAAAACAGTATGGCAGTTCCTCAAAAAATTAAAAATAGAATTGCCATAGGATTTATCAATACCACTTCTGAGTCTAACCAGAAGAATTTACAGCAGAAACTCAAACAGATATGGGTAAACCTACATTCCTAGCAGCATTATTCGCAATAGCCAGAAGGGGAAGCAAGCCTGCTGTCCATCAGAGGACGAGTGGATGGACAAAATGAGTGATGTGTGTATACGTACAATGGTTTACTATTCAGCCTTAAAAAGGAAGGCAATCCTGCAATACATGACAATATGGTTGAACTTTGAAGACATTATGCCTAGTGACATAAGCCAGTCACAAAGAACAAATACTATTTGATTTTACTGATATGAGGTACCTTGAGACAGAAGGTAGAATAGAAGTTGTCAAGGGCTGGGTGGAGAGGCGCGGGAGGTTAGTGTTTAATGGGTACAGAGTTTCAGTTTGGCAAGATGACTGGTTGCACAACAATCTGAATGTCCTTAATACCACTGAACTATACACTTAAAATGGCTGAAACAGTAAATTGGATGCCATACACATTTTATCTGATCGTGGGACACCCCTCTCCATCTCCCTCTCCCAACTGAAACCCTCTATGGGCTTTTCATTGTCCTGCGGATTATGTGTAAAATTCTTAATACAGCCCACAAGGTCCAGCACAGTCTGGCTCCCAGATCTCTCCCTGGAGGAACTTTCTTAAACTCCCCTCTCCCCGGTAGCCACTCAAAACCCTCTCACATTTGCCACAGAGACCTGGAGCACTGTTCTCCAGGCCCCGTATGCATTCCCCTCCCCGCCGCCTCCTCCTTTCAGGTCCCGGTAAACTCCCCCACCTCCCCTACCAGTGGCGAGCCCACGATGGCCGGGCCTGGCAGGACTGCCCGGCTGGCAGGGTGCAGATGGCTTTGGGGCCTGAGGCCAGAGCGCAGGCTGTGGCCTTCCTCCCCCAGGTCCCGGAGTCCCCGCCCCACCCGTGCATGGGTGGGTGTGCGTGCGCATGTAGCAGGTTTTCCCAGACTCCTGCCTCCTACCACTTAGTTTCTGGACGGCCTCTCTGGCTCTCTGGGGTGGATGTGTTTCTTTCCTTGCCAGGAAGGGACGGCCAAAGGCGGCCCCATTTGACTTCTCTGGACGAGGCACCAGCCCATCCCTCATTCCATGGCTTTCTCTCCTGGCCTTGCAAAGAATTCCCAGCACCATATTCCAGGCAGCTGCGCTTTGAGCGTAACAGTGGATTATGGTTTCGAGCACAGAGGCATGTTTTCCTCTCTCTTCTTTCCTGATGTCCAGCTGGGGCTGGGCATCCCTGGTTGTAACGGGCACCCTCCCGAGTTGTGGTCTGGGTGGGGCAAGCAGAGATCAGGCCTGCAGGGGCTTCTCAGGAGGGATGGGGAGTTGAGCCCTTTCCGGCCAGGCTGGCACCCGCCTCTACCTGCCTGGGGCTGCCTGCGCTCGTCTCACTGGACCCGGGGTGGTTGGGCAGAGGGGGCAGCGGTTCAGAGTGTGAGCTCCAGAGACAAATGGGCCAGGTTTGTGTTCCAGCCTCTCCCTATTCTGTGACCTGGCAAACCACCTTACCTCTCTAAGCTTTCATTGCTGCCGCAGTGACGTGAGAATTCTAACAGTCCTCACCCATTTACAGCACTGGTGTAAAGAACAGATGAGAAAATGCACACAGGTGCACAGCCCAGTGCAGTGGGCCTCTCTGGCCGCTTAGCCGAGCTGGCCTCGCAGCTGGCCAATGAGGCCAGGCTTAGGCAGCTCCTGCCTCCTGCGGGGGAAGGCACACCCCGTCCTGCAAGGTCTCTGGGCCCAGTGCTGAGGGTCTGTGCAGTCCTCTTTATATCCCAGAAGGCCTTGCAGTCCAGAGCAACAGCACAGAGAGAAGTGGACCAGAGCCCCGCTCCCTTCTCCCTCCCCTTCACTTCCTTGGCTGGGGCTCAGCGGTCAGGACTCAGCTGAGGCCTGGGCCACCTCCTCCGGCTCAGGCTGCCCTTTGGCCTTCTGATGGGGTGGAGCACGGCACAGCACACACCTCCCTGCCCCAGTCACCCAGCCCCGGACGCACCCTGGCTGACCCCTGAGCCCTGGAGGCCCATCCTCCAGGTGACCCCCCCATGAGCGCCGGGCCTGAGTCTCCATGAGAAACAGAAGAGTGTGGGTGTTTAGCACCCAAGAAAGGGAACTTGACCGTCTTTGGCTGGGCGGGGAAGGGTGTGCATGGTTCTTAGCCACAGGAGGACTCTCCAGGCAGAGTTCAGAGAGCAGAGTGGAGCCCCCCCCTTATTGGGGGGCTGGGCAAGGGCGGGTCGGGGGTGGCAGGGACAAGCAGAGGGGAGAAGTGGGAAGAGCCTCAAACACACATTTTAGCATTTGGCCTTTATAAGGAGTTTTGTGGTGGTTTTTATTTTAAACTTAAGGATTCTTAAAAGTTTACACTAATCATCTCTTCGGGTTCTGATGGTGTCATGGGAAAGCCCAGGTGCGTGTATCCTGGGTGCTCAGAGCGAGGTACAGCTGCAGGACACCCAGCCCGGCGAGGCCAGCACTGGCGGCCCGAGCCCGTGTGACTGCCCGGGAGGCGGGCTGAGCAGGCGGGATCAGGTGCACGCATGAGGCTAAGCCTCACCTTTCAGGACACCTTCCCTCCAGGCGAGTCCCTTCCATTTCTCTCCTCTCCCCCGACTCGGGGAGCTCCTGGGTGCCCCTCCCTCTGCTGCCTTCATTTGCCGCAGAACCACAGGCCGTCCTTGCGTCCCCAAGGACGCACAGTCCGCAGTGCCATCAGCTGACGACTCTCTTCCCCATCGGTAGGGAAGCCTCAAGGGAACAAGGACACGTTTGTTCCCCAGGGCCTAATGTGGGGGTGCACACAGGTGACCCTTACACATTTCTGCGGAACGAATGATTTTAATGGATTGATGTCATGTCTGTATCTCCGCAGACTGGAGCTATGCAAGGAAGGGACTCTGCCTCCACCGTTGCTCTGTTCCCAGCAGTGGCGGGCCGACCAGCAGCCGTGCTGTAGACACGTCTTTGGGTCATTGGGTCCTGGAAGCGGACCAAGCTCCACCTGCCGGAGTGAATCAGCCATGCAGAGGGACTGTGGGCAGGTGAGGCGTCTGCCCCATTCTCCTCTGGGAAAGACGGGCACGGGGCTCACAGCTGCACCGAGCCTGAGCAGTCCCGCACGGCACCGTAACAGGGAGGCCTCCTAACGTCGTGCAGGCTTTTCACATGGCTCATCCGATTTCTTACTCATGACGGGCCCACGTAGATGTGACGGTCATCTCCCTGTTACAGAGCAGGAGACCCTGAGGGGTCGCATGACGGGCCCAAGGCCACACAGGTAGGGAGCAGTGACACCACAGCCACGTGATCCTCCCTGTCAGTGCCGAGGACATTCTAGAAGGAGACTGAAGGAGCAGGGAAGGGATTTGAACATGGGTTGTCACAGAGGGGACCAGCCTGGAAAACCTGAACTTGCTCTCTTGTCACATGGGGGTCCCTGGCAGTCAGGAGACTTGGGTTCCTGTCCCAGCTCAGCCATTTTCTATATTACCAGTGGTTCTCCCTTTCCAGAGCCTCAGTCTCTTCATCTGTATAATGGCACTGTACTGGTGACCACTTCGCAGGGTGGTACTGAGGGTTCAGAAGGCCAACACAAAGGCAGGGGGCCACCGTGCTGGGGGGCAGATGCTTCAAAGAGACTAGGGAGCAAATTTCCAGGTTAAGTGAACACCGAGGACTGGAACCCCCAGGGTTGGTGAAGGGTGAAATGCAAAGGAGTTCAGGAAAGACTCAGCTCAACCCCCACGTGCCGTCTGGGTGTCTGAGGGCCCGCTGCCGGAATCGCCCAAAGCCCCGCCCGCAGGGCTCCTTGCCGAGCTGCTCCTGCCTGGAACTGAGGCGTGAAGGATTGTGGCAGCTCCCGAGGAACAGAGACCCATCCCTCCCGAGCGCCCAGGCCAGCACACTGCACCATGCACGTGGGGCATACATTTCTTTGGTTTTATTATTACAAACACACCATGGCGCTGTCACACTTGGGAAATCTGCGCTCTACATGCCCTACGTACCATTTCTTTTCTACCTGGACAGGGCCCCATAGAAGCGTCCAAGCCACATGTAGATGTGAGACCCCTTTGACAGAACAGTTCAACTCAGCTTATAATGATGCCATTTCTCCAGCTGTGCAAGAGCTTTACAAAAACCATGCCAGGACTTCCCATAACGCTGCATTGCTTGATTCATGTCTTCCGAGCCCCGCAGCACTGCAGCTCGCTTTTTCAGGCACTTGGCATAGGCAGGGAATTCCGTGTTTGGGGCAGGGACTTTCTGGAAGTGAATGTCAGGCAGTGACATCCAAGTTTCTGCATGCAGTGGGTTAACAGCCATGTTTAGGGAGAAGAAAAAATAAAAAAGTACATCTCTTTCCCTCCTCCCTGACCGCCCGAGGCTCGGATCTCGTTACGGTTTGGCCCAGGCACACTGAAGTGTGGTATCTGGTTTCAGAAACATTCAGGCAGTCTCTTTGGCAAACTGAGAGAAACTGGCGGGGAGCTGCCGAGGTGCATTACTGCGGCGGTCCTTCGTGCTAATGCTTCATCCTCTCCAATAACATCTGATAGACGGGGGCTGGAAAAGAGAAGTTTGGCAGGTAAAGGAGAGGCAGACTTCCCGTCTGTGTAGGACGCTGCCAGAATCCTGGGGGCAAGGGCTGAGCGCTCTTGCACATAGATGGTGCTTTTTGGTTTGTGAAACGTCACATCTCACTCAGTGCCTGATGTTCTGGCATTTTCTACATCTACCAGCTTGGAATCACGTCCTCACCATGGGCTCCTGCCAAGCCCCTGTGCAGTATTCCCAGGCTCTTAAAGCCCAAAGCTCTCATCAACCCTAAAAGGTCATTACTCTTATTATCTCCATCTCATGGAGAAGGAAATTGGGTGTTCTGGGTCTGACCCCAATTCACCCTGCTGGACTGACCCCAAAGGCCAGGCTTGTTTCCCTGCATCACGATGTTCTCTTCTGCATACAGCAGAGGGCAGGCTTGGGCCTGCTGGGGGAAGGCGCAAACGGGTCTGAAGGACTTCAAACCCAGCCGGACTTACCTAGTCGCACAGACCTCTGGGAAGCCTGAAAGAAAACACAAGGCGTCAGGTTTTCTAGCGAATATTATACTTGCACCTGCGTATGGCAATGGCTTTCCTCGTTGCCACCCCTACTCAGAAAAAAGGCTGGGAGAGGAAGGGGAGGGGGAAAGTGGAACTGATGGGCCCCAGGGAGGTGTGCAAGCCCCTAAGACATTCCTCGGAGACCCCCAAGCCAGCCTCTCCCACAGAGACCAGAGCTTGGCGTCGGGGGAGCTGGGGCTACACAGGGCTGGCTCTCAGGAGCCGGAGCTCAGGGCTAAGATCGCCCCTTGAGGGCGCTACGGAGACGCCTCTGTTCAAAAGTGCAATGACATGTTAGAGCTCCAGGCCTCTGGGTTCAGAGCCGCACCCTGCAGCCTCTTCTCTCGAAATGCAAGCCTTCTGTAAGGCAACCACATTCCCAACAAGCTCCACCCGACCCAAAGCAGCGAAGGAGCCCGAGTGGGACTCCGGGCCCCGGGCAAGCTGCGGGGCAGGAGAGGAAGCTGAGAAGGAGTCGGGGAGGTCCTGAGAGGCAGGCGGGGCTAAGGCCCCACACCCACAGCTGGCTCAGTGTCCCTGTACCCAGGACACACACTGCCCAGGAGAGCCCAGCACCTCCCAGGACAATGCCATGGAACGCAGACCAGCGACTCAGAGGCCGGGCTCAGGGCAGGCCAGGGCCCCGTGAGACAAACTTGGAGAGGCGGATTCCAGAGCTGTAGCTCTTCTCACCAGCAGTGGCTTCCCCGAGACCCGGAGCTCCGAGGCCTCCGTGTGAAGACCTGGCCTTTGGCCCACAGAGGACGCTGGAGCTGCCTGGGTTCCTTTCTCTGAGTTTGACACAGGCTGGGGCTGAGGAGCCCCAGTGGGAGTGGGGAGAAGTTTGAGAGAGCCCGGGGGGCGGGGAAGCCAAGGGAGACAGGGGCTGGAAAGCCCTGCAGAGGCCCGAAGCTGCTCAGCTGAAGCGCGACCCTCGCAGGTAACTCACCCTGGAGAAGGCCGAGGCCTGTCTGAAGATCTCAAGCGCGGAGTCTGCAAGTTCATCCCCTCGTTCCTGAGGTTTGTTGGCTGGAGAGGAAAGAAAAGGCGGCCTTAGTAAGGGAGCGAAGCCATTAGCACGTCCTTCGTAGCATGCTGCGCGGCACTGGTGGGCTCTCCAGCTGGCATTTCAAATACATGTTTCCTCTACAGCTTGTCATAGCTCACAGTGGCGCTTGGTCCACGGGAGCGCTCCGAGAAGGGTGAATGCACAGGTGAGGAGAGAGGCGGGGCTGAAGTTCAAGTGTACCGGAGGCGGAGGGCGCACACAAGGCGAGAGCTACAGAGCAGTGCCGGGAACCGCGTGACCAGCGTCCACACGTACACGACGGTGACATTGGGGCTGTGTGAGGGGAGCTGGGACAGCTGGGCACTGCTGCAGAGAGCAGCGTGTCCTCGCTTTCCTTACCACGTTGCACCCAAAACCAGCCATTCCCAGATCACTCTGCCATCAGCCACAGGGGTGCCATCCACGCGGGCACAGGGCGACCATCGCGGTGACATGTCCTTTAGCTCAGTTTTTCTACTGAGAAGGACCAGCTGCACGGTCAGTGGGGACGGGACACTCGGGCGTACCTGGTGGCTGCAGGACACTGGTGATGGCGTGGACCACGCCGTTGGTGGCCATGATGTCAGCGTCGGTCACGGGCTCCTTGTTGACACTCACCACGTTGTTTTTCTAAGAGAAAGACAGTGGCTGTTGAATGTCAAAAGTATGTATTTTATGGATTCGGCAAGTGTTTCCTGAACACCTACGTATGCCAGGTCCTGCGGGAGCATCGGGGGACTTTGTGAATGACCTTCGGTCTGGGGGACTCATTCTAACCCCGTGTGAATGCGGCACACTGCCACTGCCGTCACTGCCTTTTGTGTGACCCACTCAGTCCTCATAGCCGCGTGTGGCAAGGAGGGTAGATATTATTGTCCCGTTTACCAGAAGAGGAAACTGAGACTCAAGAGAGGGAAAGTGTCCCTGTAAGCTAAGGAGACTGGACAGCTGGGAGCAGAGCCAGGCCCCCAGTTCCTTCCGCTGTGCCTGGATGCCCTACTCCAGATGTTCCCACAGGAGGCCCAGGGTAAAATTGCCTCGGGCCTTCCTAAAGGGCCCATGCAACAGACAGGGGGAAGCGGGCACCGAAGCCTGTGACAAACAGGACCCCAGCCCCTGAAACCACACGCTGGGAGATTTCTGATGACCTGCTAAAGTCAAACAAGTCACTCCCACGCTCCCGAGAGGAACTGGTGAGCACAGGATGGCTGGAGGTCAGGAGAGAGGAGCAGAGGCCCCACACTGACCTCCAAAAGGAGGTCAGAGGCCTCAGCCAGCGCAGCAGAGAGGTTCGTGGCGCTGGGCTGGCTGTCTGTTCTCTCCCTCCAAGGTAGGGATGCTTTGAGCACAGCTCCAGTGTGGAAGGAGTATCCTTAATGCACGGAGCAAGGGACGGTGCACAGAGCAAGCAGCAGACCTGAAACAGCCTCTTGCAAGGGTCTGCTTCACGGTGTGGCTCAGGGAACCCCTAGGTTTGGGGGTGGGCTGAGGCTAGGGCATTGATCTCTCAAGCCGCATAAGTAATTGTCTACCATCTCCTTAAGAGAAGGAAGATCTATTAGATCTTCTACATCTACTACAGATGGCAAATCAGATGCTCTGTTCCCTGCAAATCTGGAAGTTCTTACTCATGTCTAGTTACAATCTCACTTGATTTCCCCGAAGACTCTATTTTCTCTTTTCTCTCTTTCTTTGGACAAATTGTACTCAGAGATTCAGGATACATCTTAAAGGTTGTGTTTGTGTCTAATGCCAAGGGTGAGCTGTGCCCTGAACCCCTGGTGGCAGGCACACTCACCGAGCTGACTTCCAGCTTGTCACCTTGGAGAGACTTCAGCCGCACCAGGGCCCCGATGCCTCCACTGACCAGGATTTCATCGCCAACGTGGTATTTCAGGACGTTGGCAAGTTCCTTGGCATTTCCTGCAGGTGTGCAGGAAAAGGTGCGAGAGTTAATCCCAAGGTTGGTAATGAGCATGGTCAAGGAGGGCCCAGAGGAAAAGATGCAAGTAGTCACCCCTGAGATGGGGAACTCCCTGCCCAGGTAATGAGCATTCACGGAGCACCCACTGTGTGCATAGCTCTGTGACCCACCGTCTGTCTAATGGTTGGTGGACACAAGGCACATGGCCCCGGCCACAAATCTGCCCCTGGCTGCTGAGCAGGAGTTAATCCATACTCCTCTGTGAGCATGACTCATGTTTCCATGAGCTAAATATTTGCTTGGAAAGCCAGGGACCTTTCCAGCACCGGCATCTGGGACATTTCATCATCAGTGTGGCTCCCGCCGGTTATAACACAGTAGTGCAATATTTACACATTCTGTCCTCAAATGCATATTCTGCTGGAAACGGCTGTTTCCTGAAAGGAGAACTTAAAAGAGTCGACAGCTGCATGGTGGAGGAGCCACGGAGCCAACGAGGTCAGGGCCGAGGGGGTGTTCCCTCCGCAGGGTCCCTCCCAGGCACGGCTCAGCATTCCTTCCAGCCCACATCAGTGTCTCTGGCGACTGGGCAAGGCATCTGCTTGCCCATAAAGGTGCACAGGCATTTCCCAAACTAAGTGTGGGAGGCAATTCCTAACGTTTCCAGCTGCCCTCTCATCTCTGATACTCCCATCACCCACCAAATGGCTGAATTTCCCCAGGGCTTCTGGATGGCAATTTCCAGCACCTTGACACTGAGAATGGAGGAAGGTTTAAAGCATTTTGGGGAGTTCAGTGGTTATGGGCAAATTTCACATTAGTGCCAGGGGATGGAGCCACTGGGTACCAAGTGATTTCCAAACATCCATAACCTGCAGCTGACAAAGTTCCCCTTCCACAAAAGTACTGCCCGGAGGTGCAGAGCTAAGCTAGCCCCCGGGGCTCAAGGGGCCACGCCTTTCCAGATCTCCAACTCCTGGACCCCCTCCCTCCCGACGGGTGCCTGCGGGCCCGCGGGAAGGCGTGTTTGGGAAGCTTTCCTCGTGCCCTTCCTCTGCTCCCGCACAATTAAAAATGAACAGGAAGCCGAGCAGGCTCAGGCCACCTGGGGGATATTCCATTCTTGCTGGACAGAGAGAGGATGGAAAGTTTACGTTCAGTGTGAACTTCTCCCTCAGGAGCCTACGTCAGCATCACGGACACAGGCATTCATTCAGCAATAAAGAAAATTAAACAGGACAAGCGTTCACCTCGGAGCTGCCTGCAATCCGAACGTTCTAGTCTCCCGCCCCAGAGCTGGAAGAGACATACAGGCAACACGGGCCCCAAGGCTTGGCCAAGGTCCTTCCTGCTCAGACTACCTTGGCGGGCAGTGGAGTGCCCCTCACAGGCACGCATCAGAGCAGCCCCTGCACCTCCCGCCCGCCTCCCGTCCTCAGGGCTCTTGCCGATCGAGCACGCGTGCCTGGCCCTGCAGCAGCCTCTGGGCCCTCACAACACCGCGAGCGAGGAACCCTCACTGTCCTCATTTTTCTTAACCCCTAGGTTGCCTCCCAAACAGTCCCAACAAAAGTCTCAGGGAAAGCTTTCATCCCCAGGGACATTTAACGCAGGTAAACGGCTTCGTTATCACTGTTCTCCCAGGTCTCCGGTGGAAAACACGCCTCAGCGAACGGGCTGGTCGTTTCCACCCTCAGTTCCCTTCTCTGCCTGGCCTGGGGCCCAGGAGGCGACCCTCCATGAGCTATGTCATCCAGCTGTCCTGGCCCCTCTGTAATCCGCTAATGGGGGCCCAGTAGGCAACTGTCGCGTGGGAGGAAGCGGGGGCTGGGACACTCAGTGTCCCCTGAGCACGGTTCTGACAGTGGCTGCACATGGCGCCTGCCTCTGTTCTGTGTCCTGTCCGGGGCTCAGCCCTCCCCGGTTCCTGCCCTCTCAGCCCACGGCCTGGGGTGGTCAAGGCTTCCACGGCTGCCACTGCCTGTGTGTCACCTCCTTTGCGGGTTCCCTTCATCCTGCCCACACTTCTACAAATAGCCTCGTCATTAAATCCCTTTGAGTCAACCTGTTTGTAATGTGCCAGCTGTTTCCTGCCGGAACCCCGACGGAATGTTACTTCAGAAAAGTAGAAATATGTACTTAAGTGGGTCTTTACCCAAGAGTTTGTTCAGTTCTTCTGGTGGCATGGCTTGGAAGGCTTCATTTGTGGGGGCAAAGACTGTGTAGACCCCTTCTCGGTTGAGGGTCTCCGTCAGCCCCGCAGACTGGATGGCGGCCACCAGCGTGCTGTGGATGCACACACAGAACATGTCACCTGCCTGGAGGGCAAGGAGGCGTCTTCCTCAAGTCCCTCCCCCCCCGGGGGAGCAGAGCCAGACCCCTGCAGCGTGCACCGCTTGGTTTTCACGCGCTCCCTATGCACAAAGGGGGAACGATGCCAGTCCTCTCCCGGCCAGGCGTGAATGCTAAGGTCAGCTAAATGGCCAAAAGTCAGAGGCCGGAGGGGAAGAAAGGAGCGGAAAGGGCAGAGGCAAGGCTGACCCAGAGACTGGCTGTGCCACTGGGCCTGGGGACGTGGTTCCTGGAGGGCACCGGCACGTGATCTCCCAGCCCAGGCAGGTGGCTGAAGCCAGTGACACGGAGACACTGAACGTGACGGCACCCAGAGGTGAATGAGCACGTCAGAGACGGAGCGCGCAGGCCAGCAAAGGCATTGACTGAGGGCTTCAGTTGCCATGAGTAGGTACTGCCAGAGAGCGAGACACTCGTCACATCCTCCAGGTCAGCTGCTCTCAGCTCGCTTGGGACTTTACGAGAGAGTGAGGTTTTCCTCGCCCTTCAGTAGTAAAAATGTAGCCCCCGCCCTGCCTCCCGTGCATGCGAGGGTCACACTCCCAGCAGTAACTCTTCTTCCCAGCTCGGGCTTTCAAGGCGACCCTCCTCCTTTGCCCATGCCTGGCAGGTGACACCGGTGTGCAGTAGTGCTCCCTGAGCCCCGAGACTGTGGGGAGCTGGACACATAGCTGAGGCCCGACATCCTGCCCGGCACGACTGCCCGCAGAAGCCCCACCCTGGGGTGGGACTAGTTACCTGAAGCGACTGTCCCCCTTCAGGACATCCATGACAGTCCCCATGGGGGGAGTCAGCACCCGGTCCATGGTGAACAGGGTCCCGTAGCGCCCCCTCTTGTCGTGGGCAGCGATGCAGCTGTTCTCGATACACAGGCTCTGCGCAGAGGGGCGGGAGAGAGGGTGTCAGCCTCCCACGAGGGGCTCCTGATCTGCTCAGGGCACGTGCTCACGGCTTCGTCCACAAAGCGACGAACACATAGTGGGGTGGGGAATTGAGGCTGGGATAAGATGATGTCATAATATTTTTCTCCAGGAAATAAAACCATAAAAATGGTCATCTTTGAGGAAAGAATGGCCATAGAGGCCCAATAGAGTTACACAGAGATCCCAAAATGAGAATAGCAGTTACACCTGAGATCCACTGACCACAGCAAATAAGTAGACCGAGCCCATCTATTTATTTATTTAACAGATGACAACCATCTTTAGCCAAATGGCGCTGGTTGCTCCCAGGAAAGGGTGATGTTGAGTTTTAGTTCCTATGTGATATGCCAGAGTAATGTCAGGTTTGAAGCCAAAGAGACAGGAGAAGAAAGAAGAGACCTTCTGGACCAAGGAGGGCTGTGCTTCAGCTCAGGGGGTTTCTCTTCACATAAGCTCAGAAGGATTCCAACCCCCCCCTCCCGTGTGTTCATCCCTGAGTTCAAGGTGGGTTTACTGCTTAAGAATCCAGGTCAGACAGGTGTGTGGCCTATTCTCTAAGGCCTCCAGGAAAAGAGATTCTAATCCTTCTGCAAGATCTCATTTCAATATCCTATAGACTTCCCAGCAATTATTTCCCTTCTTATCTTACAAGCTCCTGCTTATTGAGGACTTTTTTGTTTGTCTGTTTCACACGAGTACCACGGGCACTTCTTAGAGCTGAGCCAAGCAAGGAACAAGATTCAGGACCCAGAACTTACATTACGATAAACAAACACTCTCAGTTTTTTGCCGCCCAGGGTCTCCAGGGTCTGTCCATGGTACAGATACTTAGAAGCCAGCTGGTCTTTAATTATGTGGTTCAGAAGCAAATTCTTCGTATTGGCATTAATTGGAGGGGTTCCATCTGCAAGAGGAGGGGTGGTTAGGTCCCGAGAGACATGCTCTTGAGGCGAAAAGGATGATGAGAGACAGATACAGTGAAAAGCCCGTCCCTCCTGGCATCTGGAAATGGAGACTGAGAAGTCAAGTGAGGCTGCCAATGTTCCTTAACATCTGGCACCCTCTGTGGAGAGGGAAACAAATCCAGAAACTCAAGGGTGTTTGGAGTTTTGCCCTAGCAGGGAAGGGCAGGCACGCACTCGACGTGGCCTCCTCCTCTGCCCTCCCCGTGGCTGCAGCACAGCTGTATCCTCGCCCTGACCTCCTGGCTACGCGCTGGCAACTGACCCTGCGAATGAAAAGGCGAGGGAACGTCCCGCCGCTCGCCCGCAGGCGCAGAGCCTTGCGTTCCGAGGGGCAGACCCCAAATGCATTCTCCGCTCTGCCTAACGAAACAACACAGCCCCTGAAGTTCCTACTGATGTCACATCTGCTTCGGCCGAGCTGGGTGGAAGCTCTGAGGTCCAAGGGGTGCTGTAACTCGGGGACGGTGCTGTGCAGGTGACGGGTGGGGAAGCTTTCCCCATGTTACCTTTGAATACAGAATTCAGGGGAGCCAGGAGGGTCACCCGCTCGCTTCCGGAGAGATGAGTGCCAAGGCCAGCTTGTCTAAAAAGGTCAATGGCTGTGGAAACGTCAGACTCTGCAGCCAACTCAAACAGCGTCTTGGCTACGAGGAAGGAGAAAGTGGGGTCAAAAGTTAAACGTGTGTTTTCATTTATCACTCATCTGCCCAGCATGACATATAGCAGAAGGAATGTCATCTCATGAGTCAACAATCCCTCTGAACACCGTGGGGGCCCAGCGGGTTTGTGTCATCAGGGGAACGGTGGCCCAGAAAGTCTGCCCGGTCGAGGTTCGCATCGGCTGGGCAGAGGTCAGCCTCTGTCCCAGGCCCCCGGGCAGGTGTGGCCAGGACACTGTCTTCCGCTGGGGAGGAAGGCAGCGTTGTCTGTCATGGTTTCTGAAGAGTAGGTAAGGCCAGTGGCCACACCCATAGAAAAAGTATTGTGCTTTTTTCCCCATGAGATTCTTGTACTCAGGGGCAGGATTCCAGGATGGGGCCAGGATGCTGAATGAAACACAAGTCAAAGTCTATTCAGTCATTCACCCCAGGTCAGTGGCCCTGGTACGGCTTGGGCACTACTGAGAAAGCAAATATTCTGAGGTCAGCAAACAGCCCTCTGTGCACAACCAGAGCAGGTAGACCTTCTGAAAAGCCTCTGAGATTGCATCTCCCTCCCCAGAAACCTTCAATGGCTCCCCACTGCCTCCAAGACCAAGTGTGGATGCCCATGCCTGAAGTTCAGGACTCTTCACAATCTGGCCGCAACCCACCTAGCTGTGGTGGCTGAGAGGCTCTGAGCTGGGTCCAGGCAGGGAAACGGCCCCAAAGATCTCCCTAACACTGCCACCAGGAATGGCAGAAGGTCCCCTGAGGCCTGGCCTACCTGAGTCTGGGATGAGCAGCTCGTCGATGAAGTGGATGACCCCGTTGGTGGCCAGGATGTCTTTGTTGGAGATGATGGCCTTCCCGTTGATGGTGAGCATGTCCCCGCTGCAGCCCACCTCCAGTGTGGTGCCCTCCAGGGTCTCCACGGACAGCCCTGCGACGATGGCTTCGGCACACATGGCCGACTTCAGGATGTGGTTGTTCAGGAGGTCTAGGGGCCAAACGGACCCAGGTCAGGGTCTGCCCTGGGATTCTGTTCTCTTGGATGTGGACCTTCAGAAGAAGCCAGGGCACCACAGTACCCAGATCCTTCTGTCCTCCTGCCTGCTGCCCTCAAAAACTAGCTGGGGCTCTGTGGTCAGTCAGCCTGGGCTGGAGTCACATGGCCACCTCCAGCTGTGGGACCCTGGGTAAGTCATTTAGTCTCTTTGGTTCTCAACTTCCCTCGTCAGTCGGGGGAGATAAGGACAGCATCATCTCCTAAAGTGTGCGCAGGGATGCGTGAGATCCTGAAAGGGAAGCCCGTGGCATGTGCAGAGCCTGAGGCAGCCTGTTACAATGTAGCTGGATTTCAGGGGTAAAGGAAAAACTCCAGAGAGCCTGCCATGGGATTTTTTAAGTCTACTGACTTGTATAAAAATGTACAATGTGGTAGGAACAGATGGAAATTGTAGCAAATGGCGGTTTTGAATTATTTGGACATATTATTTGTCCAGGTTTGTGTTCGTTTTACCCAAGTGTCGACACGTTTCCGGGATCTGTCTTAGCGGTTGGAATGGTGATCAGTACGACACAGCCTTGGCCATCCCAACCACCACACCCATAAACAATGAATAGAATTCTGTACTTGCTCCTCTGAGTGCTATTTTAGGGGCAGGGCAGGGCAGGGCTGGGGGCCCGAGGGGGGTCCTGACGTGGTCATGCTCTCGCTGCCTCCTTTGCCGCAGAGAGCCCAGGCGGGCGGGACAGGAGCCGCTGCAGGGACCAGTCAAGGAGGATGTGCCTCACCCCAGGCCAAGCAGGTTCCTGGACGGCTGCTCACCATCGTCCCCAAGGCTCTTTGTCTCGCATGCTCACCGAAGAGGTGAGTTTCAGTCTGTCCCTGAGCATGGGAACCGAAACCACACTGTCACGGGCGGGGGGAAGCTCAGGCCCACAGGCGCGTCGGCGGCCGAGACAGCGCCACTGACCACACTCGACCGAGGGGGGAAGAGGAAGGGTGGCAAGGCCCTGTGGGAACGAGGCCTTTGGGAGACAGCTTCTCAGAGAAGGGGAGCGTAACCACCCACAGTCACCGGGACACAGAACAGACCCCATCTGGGCTTTCGGAAATGTGCCCTTTGCCATCCCTGCGTGGCCACAAGGAGGGCATTTTAAATTTGCAGAGTGCCTGAAATGGATTTGCCATTGTATACAGGACATCGCAAAGGTGGGTTTAAATGAACTCAAAAGAAATGGAGCCGTCCCGGTGTGTATGGGGAAGGACAGTGTGGTTGGGGTACACGGGGGGCCTGGGCCTACTGTCCTTTTCAGGAGACTCTGGGACCAGCAGGCGGAGCTATGCTCGTGGCCCGTCAGGGTCCTGCAGCAGAGAGGGCCCCGCCCGACCAGCAGCTCCCTGAGGAGGGGAGGAGGGAACCACCAGCAGAGTCGACAGTTGACTATTACCTGTTTTACCTGTAATTTTGGCTCATCCCTGAGGCCCCGGCAAGAGTTAAGGGTCGGCCCTGCTGTCCCTGCCCACACCACCTGACAGCCTTGCTCTGGCTGTGTCTGGCCTGCAGGCCACGGACCTCCAGCTCCGCCTCCCTTCTCAGCCCAGCTGTGTCCCCAGACAAAGGCTCCTGGATTCTGTACTTGCACTTGTCCCCCTGGAGCCAGGGTGGGGCTCTGCTCTGGCTTCTGTAAAGACATGGCTGGCAGGGAGCAAGTGGACGGGACAGTTCTAAGCCACAGCCACAGTGGACGTCCTGAGAGTTGCCTCATGGCAGGTGGCATGTCCGCCTCGGACTAGAGCAGGACTTAGGCTCCGTCTCGCCGCTCCACGCAGCAGCAGCAGGGGCCGAAGGGTGCTCACCTCTGAGGGCCTCTGGGTCGCCCAGGATCCGGTTCAGGGTCTCAGCAGGGATCTTCTCAAAGGCTTCATTGGTCGGGGCCAAGAGCGTGAACTGGCCATCACCCTCGAGCACGGTGTTGAGCCCTGACGCGGCCACGGCAGCCTGCGGGCGGGGAGGACAGCGTGCTCCCTGAAGGCTCGGGCTTCTCTGCAGCGAGCTGCGTGCACGGCCTCACCATCCGCCATGCTTTCAGGGGCTTTCACGGGAGCCCAGGATGAACAGAGAACGGAACCAAAGCTCACTCTCGCCACAGCCTCGGGGCCCTGCCTGGTCTCAGCTTCGGCCACAGGGCCCTCTCGCAGGCACCAGCAGGCCTGTGCCCCTTCCCTCCATGCCTCTGCCCCTGCTTTTCCCCCTGCCCTTCCCCCTCTCTTAGCTTCTCTGACTCCATTCCTTCTTCCACTAAATTGTCATTTCTCTGGGAGGTCAACGTGGCACATCTCCCACCCCATCCTGCCCCCAGATGAAGGTGAGTCTGTCTGCTCTGCCTACTCTCACAGCCTGCGGCCCTGGTCACGCCGCGATTCAGTAGCGATGGGTGATCACTTACGCCAGCTCCGTGTATCTAAGGATCACGTCACCCATCCTCTGCACGGCAGCCTGAAGGAGCTTCTAAAAGCCTCCGTGGCCTCCTGCCGCTGTGGGGCTGGAGATAGCCTCCCCCTGGTCTGCCCAGCCTGCGAGGCCCTGCAGGACGTGGCCTGCCCCCTGCCCTCCCCGTGCCTGTCGCGTGCTCTTCACCCTGACCCCAGCCGCCTCCTTGCCGGTCCTGCTCTGAGCCTTCACTCTTGCCCTCCAGTCCGCCGGGTGTGCTCCTGCCCAGTGTTTGTACCGCTGGCCCACCCTTACCCGGCAGGCCCCAGCTCAGAAGCCACCTTCCCAGAGACCTGCCTGGCCTTCCCCGCGACTGCTGCTCACCGTTTACTTCTCACTCCACACTGCTTACCACAGTCTGTGGCTACCTGCTTGATTTGTTTCTTGTCTGTCTCCCCAGACAGAATATTGGCTCCACTGAGGACAGACATTTGTCTGCCTCAGTCACCTCCATACCCTCCGCACATAGATCTCCTGGCAAGTGACAGGCACTTAAGCAGCATGCGTGAGGAGAGAAGATGGACGTGAGGGAGAGTCCGAGAGGAAGGAAGGGATATTTGCCAAACCTAACTATCAACAGTAAAATATGTGCCACCGACTTTGGGGGAACATCATTCCCTTGCAGACCTCTGCCCTCTGAGTGACCCAGACAATCAGGAGAGAAGAGCTTGGAGAGCCAGCTCCCAGGGCCCCCAGCGCCGGCTAAGAGCAGTCTCCGCTCGCTGGGGCTTGGCGATGCCAGCTGGCCTGAGCGTGTTTGTCTCTGTGTTGGAGATCTCCAGGGAGGGCCTGCCCCACTCCCGCTTGTGTCCTTTGTGGTTAGGAAGTTCTTGAATCAGAACAAAAGCCCTGACCAGGCAGCCTGCACCCACTTCCTCCTGAGCGGCCGCTGCCCAGAAGACGCCCACTTGCCCCTCCAGTTGTGAGAGTAACGCCTGCCAGGCTGGGGAGAAGGGACAGCATTCTTGTGGCCCCAGAGCACGCAGAAGCCAGGCCAGACTCTGGTGTCCACACTGGTGGCCTCTCTGCTGGTCTGGGCTCCAAGGAAACAGGCAATGGCTGGAGCAGGGGTCCCCAGGTGGCAAGTGTGGTCCAGAAGCACCATGTGGCCTGGCAGGCATTTATTCTAGCCCCCGTTGTGGGAGGTGCCCCCTGGGAGGAAGGGCCCTCCCACCTCTGGCACCTGCAGGGCAGGCCCAAGTGGCCCGGGGCTTAGAGGACCCTGTGCTGCTGCAGCCACAAACCAGCGACCTTTCCCGGGGAGCCAGGGAAAGATGCGTCACCAAGGAGAAGGCAGACAGGGGGGGTTGCACAGTTTAGGCCAAGCAGAGTGTCTGGTGCGGGGACTCTCCATGGTCACGGGCATTCAGGGGAACGTGCTCTGAGGCTTCCTACGTGAGCTACCCTCTGCTCCGCCTGCAGAAGACGCCCTGCCAGGCCCCTCTGGGAGGTGGTGTGTCCCCACCAGGGCTTCCGCCCGGGGCAGGCTCTCACCCGCAGGGTCTCGAAGGTGTCCTCAATCTCGATGATCTGCTGGATGTTGTTGGTGACGGTGGAGATGACCTTGTCGATGAGGTGCACCACTCCATTGGTTGCGTGGTGGTCGGCTTTCAGCAGCCGGGCACAGTTGACGGTGACAATCTGCACGGAGAAGCAGCGAGGACGTGCTGTTAGCCCGACAGAGGCACCGTCTCTATGGAACTAGCGGGCTGGGGAGAAGCAGGCACGGAGGCAGGGCCGTCTACAGCCAACCACTGCTGCAGGCTGGAACCCCGGAAACCAGCCCCGCAGGGCCAGCCCCGGGCTCATCGTGGACAAAGGGCCGCGCTGTGCGGCGGGCGTTCCTACCCCGTTGGGATAGTGGTGGATCTGGATGTTGGAGTTCTGGTACATGGAGGTGAGGGCCATGCCGTGTTTCAGCTCGTCCGTCAGGACCCGCCGGCCCACCATGTGGTAGCGAAGGGCGTTGAGCAGCTCGATGTTGACGTTGCTGACCAGGGAGTCCAGCACTTCCTAAAGGAAGGACAGGACGACAGTTAGGAGCTGCAGACCCCGTGTTCGAGAGGTAGTCCTGGCCACCCTGGGAAGCATGCTCCTCAGCCCCTAGGAACTCAGGCCTCCCTTCTGCCACGGATCCCTCCCCAGGGAGCACCCAGGTTGGCCTGTCCAAGGCGGCAGAGGGGGCATCTGTCCCATCTGGTGAGGTCCATTTTAACACAAGTTCCGTTTGAGGGCTCAAGGGAACAGCTTCCTGCAACAGCAGGAAATGATTCCAGAATGCCGTTCTTCATGCCCACCCCTCAGGGAGGTAAGGCCGTCCCCAGCAAGAGTCCCCTGGGCAGAAGGAGGTCATCTCACGGCAGGCAGGGAGGCCCAGGCCTCGTTGCTGGGGGCGAAGATGGTGAAGCTGCCAGGGCCCTCCATCTCGGGCCTCAGCTTCTCCGTGCGGTCCGTGTACAGCTGGGTGGTGGTCGATCCAACGACGCCCAGGGTCTCGTAAAGGTTTGAGAGCGGCAGGGCTGCAGGAGCAGAGGACGGGGAGAGGGGTGGACTTCTGGGGGCCAGCTCAGCCGGGCCACCCCAGCCCTTGTCTGCCAGAGCGGTGGTGCGTCCACAGGTGCGGAGGGAAGTGTGTGGAAAGCCCGGAACGGTCCCTCTCTGGGGAGCTGCAAGCTCGCTACGTGCTTCTTAAAATGACTCAGCGAGTCACATGCCTCTACGTGAACTCAACTAATTGGGAGTTTTTATCATTTCAAACACAGCAGCGCAAAGCTATTGCTCCTAGATATTTAAATAATACAGGCAGGAATATACGTTCAGAAATAGATATTCTGATCACAAACTAGTCTTACAGATTTATCTAGTTATTGAAACTGGTTCCCTGATGGCCTCTACTGGAATAAAGAACTTTATAAATCTCCAAAGTACGGTGAATATTTGCAGTTAATAGAATGTTATTTCTTAAAAGTGGCCTGAGGTTTAGAAGGGCTTTCTCAGACGGGGAGTTGAACGTTCATTTCTAAGGGTCTGGAACTGGGATGCAGAGGTTGGCTCCTCTTCCAAGCTCAGTCTCCTTCCCTGCTCCAGTCCCCTGCCTGTCCTTGCACTGGCGTCGGTACGGCCACAGCCCTGCCCGGGCCGACCACACCCTCCCCGCCACCTTGGCACCAACCGAATCGCCCCCCCTCCCTTTTAAGTCTGAGTCTCTCATTCTTAACTGAAAAAACAGCGGACAGAGGTGGTCGGCGAGCACACAGGGAGAACGCCAGCACATCCTCACGCCACTGACTCCTGCCCCACGCCGCTGCCTCACCTGCCCCTCTCTCCCACCTCTCCCCTCCGTCCACACCAGCACGCACGGCCTGGCTTATTCACCTGCTGGACAGCCCTTCTCTCCGGGGACCTTTTCATATCCAGGACAGCACTCGTAGCTGATAACTCTGTAACGAGACCGACACGCACGGGTATTAGGCAGGCGCCGCTCCTCACACACTGGGGGCCTCTCCGGGAAGAATCGCCGCCCCGGCCAAGAAAGGGGAATAGTGGGTGAGACATCTTCCTCTTGGGAGATCATTTGCTAAATCATATCTGTGCCTTTCATTAGCAAGGAGCTTCTCACCCCTCCTCAGCTTCGTAGAATGTTCCTGATGGTTACCAACACCTACAGCAAACCAACCGGGAAAACAAAGGCCTCTGGCAGCATATTCAATGGTGTGATTAACAGATATCACTCACCAAGAATCTCTCTCCAACACTGCACATGGGAAACCCAATGGTTAGCATTCCTGAAACGCAGCAGGGAGGAGCAGAAAGAAAGAGCCCTGCACCAGTCCTGGCTCTGAGTCTGCCACCAACTAGCTGGGACATCCCCAGCCAGCCCTGTCGCCTTTCTGGGCCTCAGTTTCCCATCAGATTCAATCTCTCGTGGCCTTCCAGCTTTCCAATTTCATAACCAAAAAAGGTAGCATATATATGACCATCAGGTTTTTCTCAGTCTTCACAAACTTTAAACATTAAAATAAAAACAAAGCTCCTCTTATGAATACGCTTGGTTTTTTATTTCTTTAAATTAAAAAAATAAAAAACATTTTTCTGGGTTCAAATTGCAAATATACAAAGGATTATATAGTAAAGTGCTCCCTACCCATCCTCATCCTTCAACCATCCCATAGTCATTCCGGGAGTGAGCCAACATCTCCAGTTTGTAAGATTCTTTATATTTGGATGAATATCAGACCAGCACTGCACAGTTTAGCGCCTTTGAAATCATTTGCTCTGGAAAACTACAAACTTTCTCTGCTCCTGACTGAGACCAGTCCATCCCAGGACAGTGACCACTGTGCAGAGGTCTGAAATACACAGCGTCAGCTAACCCAGCATTCTGGGGAAGCCCAGGAAGACTGGGAATTTCAGATGGCACTGCAAGGAAGGAAGCCTACACCTAAAAAAGACTCACTTAAAATCAAATCCCCAAGTTCTGTGGAAGGCCAGCCCGCACTGGCAGCGTGAGCGTGGCCTCTCCTTGGCCGGCCTGGGCCAAATGCAAACAGCCACATCCGCCCCTTCCTTTCTTGTCCACAATGTGCCCTCTGGGATGGGAGGGAACTCGTTTCTCATTGCAGTGGGTTTTACAGCAGAACTGCTCACTGACTACCAGAAGAGAGGCGGGCAGATGGGGGAGGAATAAGGGCTGGGGCTCCGGGCTCTGGAGAGTGCGCTCAGTCTGCCCGGGACATTCTGCCCTGGTTAGTTCAGCTGGAGTCGGCTCAGGGAAGACTTAGTCAGTTGAGTGAAGCTGCAGCCTGGCTCGTGTGTTATCCAGGGGCTGTTTCGGAGATCGATTAGCTGGGAGTCAGGCGGCTGTGGTTGTCGCTTTGCTAGAATTGGGCCCCCCAGGATATGACTGAGGAGTGACAAGCTGTGCACCTTCTTCTTCGCCCTGCTCACTCCGTCCTCCTGCCCTTCTGCAGCCCTCCTCCCACCCCATCCCTGTCTAACCTGCCATCCCTGTTTATAAGGGCTACACAAGCTGGGGTCTCGGGACTGACATTCACCGACCCACAGTTTTATCTTTAGAAACTAAAGTCACCCTCTGCACCTGAAGCAAGATTTGATTGACACATTTCCAAAGGCATCCTGCTGTAAGAGGAACTGTACTAGGAGGAGGAGACTTGCCTTGTGATCCATCAGTACCCAGCAGGGTGACCTTGAAAGTCCATTTCTCTCTCTGGACTCAGTTTCCTGAACTATAAAATGGGGTGAAGTTAAACTAGATGATTTCTAAAATTCCTTCCAATCTCGTACTCCTAATTATAGTCAAAAGGCTTTTTTCTAGGGAGTAGAGATGAACTTTTTCAAAGAAGAACAGTGCCAACTTCTTCCAGCTAAATCCACGGAGAGCTCCGAGCCTTTGACCCATAGGACCAGGGGACACCCCTGCATGGGATCCCAGGCTTTCTCTGATAAACGCCAGGGCTCCATGGCTGGGGTTGGGGAGGTGGGATGAGGTCAAGTCCCCCAAACTCAGTTTATTTCTGAAAGCGTCTGTGTGAAACTGCGTGGAGCTGGAGAAGCCCCGTTGGAGGAACAGGCTTATCCTCGGAGCCCTCGTGTCCAGCACCCGATGCACGTGGGTGCTGCGCACGCCACAGCTTGAAGTCTCCCGCCCAGCCAGCCAAAGACTTTTCTTCCATAATGTTGGCTTCTGATTCCACCCCAAAAAACCTCAAAAGAGCCTAATGGCTTAAGTGGCCTCACCAGGATTTCACTGGGGACGAAAGAAAACCAACTCCCCAAATGTGAAGGTGTATGTCTATGTGTGTGCTGGGGGCGGCACGCAGAGAACGGCACCAGGAGCAACGGAGGGCTGAGGGGCTGGGGAGGGAGGGGCAGATCCAAGCAGAAAGTCTCAGCATGGCGCAGGGCAACTCAGGATGGAATCAGAAAGCTCCGAGGGTTCGGAGGGGCAAAGGGGTTTCTGAGATCACAGGTGGGCAGGGACAGACCCAGGACTGTCCTTGCATTTCATCGAATCTGATCCTCTCTCCACTGCTCTTGCCAATGCGCATATGTGGAGGACAGTAAACTGAACTGGAAGTTTGACATCCGGAAGACACAGTGGTGTCTCCAAGGCGATCACCAGTAACCGCCGTCAGCACTCGCTGTTCCTCTCCATGCGGGCTTTCCGCACCTGTGTCCCCCAGTGGCTGGACCACGCTCTGCTGTCACAAGTGGATGGCTGTGTAACACACTCCCCACAACCGAGGCTGTCCCTGAGGCCACCGCCTGCCCGGTCAAAGGCTTGTTCCTGGCTAGCCAAGTGTGGCTCTCCGCCAGGAAGCTCTGTCCTAATCCTCTTGCCCTGGTGACCCGTCCCTGTCCGCGCTCCTGCTGCCCACAGTCTGGCACCTCCACCACTCTCTGGGAGTGCCGGGTCCGCCGTGCCTCTCGGCCTGAGCGCAGCAGCCTGTGGACTGAGAAGGTGCCGCAGCTGGCGGTTCACCTGCTCCCCACTTCCCTGGCGGTACCAGCCTCGTCGGAACCGGTCTGCGCGTCCCAGGGACGCACAGGGCAACTGGGAATGGCAGACTGAGACAGTCACCCACTGAGACGATCTTGACCGACCCTTTCCAGGCTGGCAGTCTCCGCGGTGGCTTGCCTGTCCCCAGGCTCAGC
This sequence comes from Avahi laniger, assembly GCA_963575035.1. Lineage (NCBI taxonomy): Eukaryota > Metazoa > Chordata > Mammalia > Primates > Indriidae > Avahi > Avahi laniger. The sequence goes on along the minus strand of CAUYSK010072068.1, from coordinate 86,174 downwards.
CCAGTGTGCCACCCTCCTTGGGCTCTGGTCCTAGGAGAACACAGACTCTGTGGGGAGATGGGCTGGGGACAGAGTCACAGTTCTGCTACCGTCTCTCTCAGGTAAATGCAGGAGGACAGAAACAAGGGGGCCTCCAAGCTGACTCCCCATCCCCCAGCTCCTGGGCTTCCCTGCACAGAAAAGACTGATCTGTTGGTCTCTGGATCTAATCTCACCAGCCAAAGCTGTTCTGATTAAAGGCTCCTGGCTTCCCCTTGGCCAGACACACTCTAATAAAGAAAAACCTCAAGTTAGAAAAAGAAGGCCTTCTAGAGTTAATAAACTGCTAATTATCTTGTTCCAGCTTCCCAGGTCAAAAGAATAATTTGAAAAAGAAAGTGAGGAATCTGTCTGATCAAGCAGATTTAAAGGAGGGGGCAGAAAGACAGCACTGACCCAGTCTCTGCGCAGAGAAGTCTGGGAAGCCCTCCTCGCTTCCCCTCTGCCACTCCCACTCATGACTGGGTAGAGAGAGTGCTGGTAATTACGCCCTCACAATCACTTCCCAGGAAGTTAACGTAAGTTAAAACAATCGCTCTCTCCCAAGCGTGCTTCACGGGCTTGGCCGGCTGTTCTGGCTGTCAGTGCCTGGGATTAACTCGGCTGGAGAAGTCGGCGGAACGGGGAACGCAGCCTGCAAGCCAGTCTCCTGCGACCAAAGGTAAACCCTTCCGGATGTCATCGTCTCCAGGAGGAATCGCAGAGCAAACAGACCCACAGTGTCCAGACATCTGCCTCGCCCCACGGACTGCCCGCCCGGAGCGGCTCATTTTCCGTGCTCCTGGCCTTGGAAACTCAGCCGAGCTGACTCTTGAGCTCCCCAGGGCTTGCCTTAACCTCCCGTCCACACCACGGGCCTCAACCGCTACGGTGTCCACTGTCTGCCTAGCGATGAGGGCGGAGTCTTCAGAAAACAGACATAAGTTTTTGGTGGGAATCTGTGTGCAGTGTGCAAGGGCATTTTGGGGGCTCCTGGATGCTGTCTTAGTTCCCACATCCCCCCTTGCAGAAAGTGAGCATCCGGGGGAAGGTTGGTGACTGAGCAAAAGGCTTCCTTCTCTGACCCTGAGCAGGCCTTGCCTCTGGGACCCACAGCCACAGGCTTGGGGCTGTCGAGAGACACAAGGGGCAGTTCGCCTCTGCCCTGTGGCCTGCTCACTGTGTACCCCCTGAGTCACTGACGTGAGCTGCTGGGCTTGACTCTCCCTGGGGGCAGCACAGAAGAGAGGGCTGACCTGCCCTGCTGACCAGTGGATGGCTGTGAGCAAAGCACGTGGGCTTTCTGAGCCTTAGTCTCCCCATCTGTAAATGGGCTAATAATCATATTGACCTTATAGGGTAACTGAGAACTGAATGAGCTTACATGTGATGATTGATATTTACTAAGTGATAGTCGTTGAGCTTCTTCTAAAAGAAACTCCGGGCTGAGCACAGTCACTCATACCCGTAATCACAGCACTGTGGGACGCAGAGACAGGAGGACTGCTTGAGGCTAGGAGTTTGACCAGCCTGGGCAACAAAACAAAACCCTGTCTCTACAAAAAAGTTTTTAAAAATTGGCTGGGTGTGGTGGCATGCACCAGCTACTCAGGAGGCTAAGGTGGGAGGATCACTTGAGCCCAGGAGTTTGAGGCTGCAGTGAGCTGTGATCGTGCCACCAAACTCTAGCCCAGGCAACAGAGCAAGACCCCATTTCAAAAACAACAAAACAAACAAAAACAAACAGAAAACAAACAAACAAAACCTTCCAGGTATAAACTTTAAAATGGAAGCTAGGTTAATAACGTCATTGAAAGCAATGTCTTACATCAGACCACTGATCAAATCACACTGCAGCAAATAAACTCCCCTAACACATCCATAGAACTCAATAGACAGGGCCCGTGTTAGTCTCCCACTGCTTGTTGTAACAAATTTAGTGGCTTAAAACAATACAAATTTATTATCTTACGATTCTGGAGGTTAGGGTTGGACATTGGCCTTATGGGGCTAAAATCAAAGGCTACGTTCCTTACAGAGGCTGTGGGGGGAGACTCTATTCCTTCCCTTTTCCAGCGCCTAGTGGTGCCTGCATTCCTTGGCTTGCGGTCACATCACTCCAACTCCAGCTTTCATCAACAGTCTCCTCTGACTCTGACCCTGCGGCCTCCCTCTTACATGGCCTCTTATCATTACACTGGACTCAGCAGATAATCTGGGATAATCCCCTCGCAAGATCCTTCACTTAATCACATCTGCAAAGTCCCTTTTCCATGCAAGGAAACATATTTACAGGTTTGGGGATTACAATGTGGACCTCTCTGGGAGGTCGGTTTCCTACCTACCACAGGACCTTACCCCAGGTAGTACATGGGTTCACGTAAGTGCTCAACAGAACAAAACCCCACTTCAGCTGAGCAGCCTTTTGGTTTATAGAATGGGATGGAACCTTCAGGAAGATAGATGTCTGGTGTTTGGTTATGTCCCCACTATCTTGGAGCAAATTACCCAGCTCGCGGCACAGGGAAAAGGAGACAAGGAAGGAGGTCCTGGTGTGGGTCTGGGGACAGCCTAGGTGGCTTCTCACCATCTCCTTCTTTTTCCCCTTGGGACCAAGGTTGTGGGATATGAGAACGGAGGGAAGAGGTGGCTTTTCCTCAGCGTCATGTCAGATGTCTCTGGGTGCCCTGCTCAAAATGACAACTCCTGGAATTAGCCCTGCCAGCTGATGGCAAAGCTCGACCACGCACCAGCTGGCTCCGGGAAAGTTAAACCTGTACGCTTTATCGCAGCGCTGGAGAAGTACTAGCATTTCAACCCCTGGGCAACGCGGGGCTTGCTACTAGAGAAGCAGGAGTGTCCTGCCAGCTCATCTTGGCTTCAGAGAGTGGCTTTTGCACTTATGAAATGTGTTGCTCATGAAACGATCGCAAGACTTTGGGATGGAGAGCTGCCACCCCTACCCGCTAGCTCCCGCGCTGGCCTTCCCTGCGCCACGTTTATGATGTCTGCGCTCCTGCTATGACTGTTCCAGCCCTGTGATGTCAGCTCAGACTTGGCTGTTAAATAGGCCTCCTCTCCCTGGGGCTCGCGCGGAGGAGGCCTGTCGAGAGGCGGCCAGGCTTCCTGACCACAATTTCCTGCACCTTTGCTCAAGGTGCGACATATAAAAATTTTATGGCTGCTAATCAAACCAGGGCCTGAAATCACAGAGGGGGATGCTGTCCACCCCCCACAACCCTCTTTGTCTGATTAGCCATTGTATCACTCTGGTGAGCTTTAGGATCCGAAAGAAATGCTAAAGTGTATTTCCAAGTAATAAAATTCACTCAAGCCACTAAATAGGGTCCCATTGGTAACCACTTCCGGTAATAAAATCTGTATGTCAGCCTTGATACATAACACCAGGGTCCTGCGCTCTCTGTAAGTGCAGGAAAGCTGTTGTCTGGGGACACTGTGGCTCCACCTGAGGACAGCAGGGCCGTGTGTGGCCAGGTCCCCGCTTCGGGAGACACAGTCCAGGGCACCGCCGCAGCGCACAGGAGGCTCTAGGCTCCTGTCTCACCAGGCCTGTCCCTGTGACTCCGTGGCCTCACACCACCTCTGTGCTCGCTGCCCCTAGTCTGCTTTCCTCCGTCTTGGGCCCCTGATGACCTGTGCTGCCCTGTCATTGAGGACACTTTGCTCCCTTTCATCCCAACTCTCGCTTCTGCTCTAGCCTCTTCTCTGGAGTCTCGCTGAGAAAATGCCCCCCCAGCCCATGTTGGCCCCACACTGGGACAATTCTTTTGCTCTAATCGCAACCACGTCCCATTTCCCAGTCTGGTCCTCACCCAGCTCAATGCATTTGGGACCCACTTTCCCCAGGATGGTGTCAACTCCAGCCAGCACCTGAGCCCTCTCCCCTTCCCACCTGCCCACCCATGGCACTTAGCTCTGGCCACACGGTGGTCGGGCAGCAGCCCCCTCACTGCTCTCAGTCCCGGGTCCCCAGGAGCCCTGCCAAGCTGCTCTTGCTCAGCTCCCTGAGAGAACGGAGATGGGTTCAACCTCTTCCTCTTCCCCTCTCTGAGTTTCTGGACTTTTCCAAGTCAGCTCCACCTTCCTGGTACTGCATGTGATTTTCCAGGAAGAGCCTCTCTTGTCCTGGATCATGAAGTTTTATATCAACTCATGTTTTTCTATCTTCATTTCCTCTTTTTGAATGTGGCCAAAGCAGAGGCCACATTTGAGAGTTGAATGTGAGTATCATCTCCCTCTGGCTTTGTAAGACCAGGCCAAAAGCTGGGCTGGGACACTGGGCTTTGCTTGAGGCTACTCTAAACCTCACTTATGTGTTAGAAACCCACACCCCACCTGTACGTTTCTTCCCTTTCCTGGTACCTGGTCACTGAGGTCACCCGAGGGAGGGCGCTGTGCCATCATGTCACTGAACTCTCAAAGCCACGTCTGCGTTAGTGGGGACGCCTTGGCGCGGTGTGCCAACACGCAGCTCCGTTGCTGGTGCCTGTTGCTGGCGCATGCATGGAGGAAGAGGCAGGCAGCAAGAGCCGACAGCTACGGCGACTCATCACCAGCCACAGGGTAAGCCTGGGAACTGCTGGGGAATGTGATCCAGCTACTGTCAACTAGGCGGGCAAGTGCCCCAACACAGGGGCACCTGAAACAGCACGGCTGGTGCCACCCTGTGGCCAGCTTGCCATCACAAGTGGGCCCCATTTTTAGAGAAATCTGAACTCACAAAGAGGTGGTGCTCTTTGAAACTGAAGGCACTGAGATGTGGAAGAGCTGTTTGCTTGGCTCCAGTGCTTTGGGCATCTTCCTGGTCCAAGAACAGTTATGTGGGACCTGGCTTTATGTTTAATTAAGCGATTACTTAACTGTGTGTTTGAGGAAATAATATATGCACATGAAAAAAATCCATTAATACTAAAGGTATTTCTTTTTCTTTTTTTTAACTTGGACGTAATGGGAGGATGGGTGGAAGAGGAATTTGCATAATCTTTGTGCTCATGGCAGCAAGCATTGTAGCTGGGCATCTGTTCACCGAAACTGGGCGGTGAGTCCTAGCTCACTCAACTCTAGCTTAAAGGCTAGGCAGCCGGCTGCCACGGACCTGCCCTGGTCAGGCTCCCAGGGATTGACAACTAGGATTGATAACTGCCTAACATAATCAGGGTTGCACATTGGAATATTTAGTTCCATGTACATTTTAAGGAAAGAGCATTTTCCCTGCTTTCCATTGGTTATTAAATTGGAGGGGATGTCTGCTCAAAAGCAATGTCACAAGCAATAAACTTAAAAATCCCTGATATTGGAAAGTGTTCAAGATAGTGGCTTAGAGTGTCTTAATCCTCCCATTATGCAGATAAGAGGAAGGTCAGACCCTCCCCAGTGGCTCAGGAGGTTTCCCAGAGCACATCTTCCTATCAGTAGGAGAAAGCCAGCTTTGAGATCTGTCAACAGTTAGCGCTAAAACAGATCAAGTTTCCGCAAGATCTGTTAGAACATGATGCCACCCTGTTTCCACCGGGCGGCTGGCGTTGGAGTCAAGGCTGCTCCCTCCTTACTGAGAGAGGCACCAGCAAGCCTGTTGTAACCACACTGTTCCCACCCCATTGCCACTCTGACTTCTGCGTGTGTGGTCTAGATTTGCAAATTCTGGGATAATAATAATAGTGGCTAGCATTTACTAGGCACCGACTAAATGCCAGGCACCATATTCCTCATAACAACCCCATAAGGTAGGTCCTTTGGCATTCCCACTTTACAGGTAAGGCAACGGAAGGTTCTAAAGATGAAGCACCTTGCCTAGGTAAGTGGTAGAGCCAAGGTTTGAGCCAGTGTTCTTAATATGTTATGCTGTCTCCTAATGTGTGTATGTCTAGGCACTCGAGGTCTTTTTGGGGTGTTTGCCTTAAGACTGCAGAGCAGGGGTGGTTCTTTAGCATAGCTTCACCGGTGGGCTCTCTTTTCCAGAGTCACATGTAGGTGGTTTCTCCACTGAATATCTGTATCACTTTGTGATGATTGAGAACCCCACTCCCCACCAATGTTTCATGCTTCTTGCAATCCCAAACCAACCAAAAACATATCCAAGTCCTGTCAGCAGCCTTAAAAATGCAAAACAAAATTGGCCTAGTTTCCTAAAAATGCCACTCCCCAGCACACAGTACTGACACGTTTGCACATGCACCTTCGTGGCTCTTTAGGCAGCCTGACCTTGTAGAAGGCGCACCCAGCCCTGGGGCCGCCTGCAGCCGGCACGGCACGCACTCACTGGGCCTCCTTGGCGGCTGGTGGTCCAGAGTGGTTACAGATACTCACGTCGATTTGCCGCAGATCTTCCTCTGGTACCACTGCTTGCAGTTGGTGAAGTACTTCTTGTTGGTGCCAATGAGCTTCTGCACAGCGCACACGTTCGGGCTAAAAACAAAAGCAGCAGCGTTAGCAAAATCGTTAGCACGTCCACTCCACCTTGATATCTTTCCCATCAGGTTGGCCTTCCTGGGCCATTAGAATGTTCTAGAACTGGAGGAGAGACAGCCATTTCAGTCTCGGGACCAGGGGCTGGCTTCAGGCCTGTCTACTTAGATTCCCATTGGTCCCCATGAAAGCTTCCCCTCGAATTAAAAATTGTTCAAGTCTCTCTTACACATTGGTGCAGTGTTGCGTAAGTATCATTTTTGACGTGGGCAATTGGGAAGTGTAAATAAAAGCATTTCTGGGCAGCTCTACATACACACATACTCTGCATCCCTAGAGCAGCCCCCTGGCTCCCCCAGGCAACCGTAACGAGTGTCTTTCTTGTAACTAGAGGCCATGCCTGGCTGCTGTCAGGCAGGAAAGGGGACGATCTCCCATTAACTCCCACGTGTTCGTCACTTAGACCTCACTCAAGTCCCACCTCCCCCAGACAGTTTTCTTCCAATGTCCCAGGTGACATGCTTCTCTGCACCCTCTGACCTGGGACTCAGTCCTCGTTTGATGCTGGGTACCAAACAGAATCCCGTCACTGGTGTGTGTGGGGGGTGGATGGCTCTTCTTTTCAGCCACACTCAAAAGAACATTGAGAGCAAGTGTTCTGTCTTGTTCGGTCTTTTACATTCTAGACGGCGCCTGCCACCCAGTCAGGATACGGGAGGAGGCTGGAATGAACTCGTTGAAAATACCACTCCCCCAACCACCCAGATCAAAGGGATCCTCAGGAACTCTGTGGAAGAGCGCAGTGCAAATGTCCTGGGTCTACCAAGAAGCCTTTCCCAGAGCCTTAGCGTACCGAGTCCTGACTGGAACCGTGCTCAGGCCGGGTGACGGCAGGCCCTTCCCTGGGAGCCCCTGGGGAAAGGAGACTGCTGTGGCTGTGTGGTGACAGTCGGGAGGGTCAGGCTTCCCGAGCGGGAGGCAGGCAGCTCATCTGACCGAATCACAGGTCAGGGAAAGCCAAGAAAACAGGAACTGAGGCCTCAGAGAACTTCAAAGAGCGGAGTGTTCCTTTAGGGTCAATTCTCCTGTCACATTAAAAATGTGACCCACAGACCTCATTTGACGTGCAGGGCATCACACTGATATTACAGTGAGAGCTGCGACCACTTAGCTGCTGTCAGGCTACTGGCTGGGAATTCATCCCCACCCTTTCCTCTCTGCCCCGTCTCTTCCATCATATGACTGTCACCTCTTGTCCAGTTTTGTTTTCAATAGGCAAAGGGGAGTAGGCCGAGGACGCGCATGGGCATCAGTGAATCAATGCAAGAACCTGGGGGCGAGAGAAGCGAAGTCTGGAGAGGAGACCCCGGGCCAGCAGAGGGAGGGTCCCTGCCTCCCTAGTCCTGGCCGGGTCTGATCCAATGGCTGCAGCCCCCAGATTTCTAAACACCTGGCTTCTCTGTTTTTGCCTAGGATTCACAGGTTAGACAGTCCCCAAATAACCCCGAGGAGTCCCTGCTGGCCATCCTCCAGCCCTAGGTTTTATTTATTGTTGTACAATCCCAGAAGTTCTTCTATCTGCCCAAGCAGGAAACAATTACTGTCGATGAATTCCCTGCAACTTTCCGTAGGCGTTTGGCGACTGTTCAGGGAGTATCTTGCGAATGTGGCTCCAACATTCCTCTGCAGAGTGTTCCCACTGCTGCCGCCCTTGCAACCGGGGCAGAGGCTGGGGGCGGCTGGGACCCTCCCCCTCTCACATCAGGGGGGTGTGGGTGGGCTGTGTACACAGGAGATTTATGCTGAAGCTTAATCGAAATGAGCACGCCATTTCTGGGCCCTCTGCCTCAAGCACAAGTGTTGCTGTTCAAGTTGGATTTAAAAATCAAGTGCTTCAGGGAATTCGGTCCGGTCTTTGGTTGTTGATATTTGGAAATGCGATCACATTTTTACTTCTTGTTCAGTAATATTTTTCCCCTTCCCTATAGCAACACAGTCAAGAGACCAGGTCATAATAACTGTCTCTCGACAGCTTTCTGTGTTTGGACTAAATCACTAAGCTGATGTTTCACCATCTGTAAAATGGGAACATGAACAACAGACCTGACTGTATCGCGGTGAAGATGAAAGCAAAAGTGGTGATGAGGACAGAGCGCTACACACCAACGAGACACAGCATTTCTCCACCACACCTTGAAGCACACGGTATTTCCTTAAAACAGCAAAGACAGTTCTCACTTTGAATGAAGGGTTGGAGCTCGAACAAGGTTATCCATTTGCACAGAGGCCACGCCCATGTGTGCAAGGCCAGGCAGCCCTGCAGTATTTTCAGGGACAGTTAGTTCAGCGTTAGTGCCACTGTGCCTGCAACCACTTTGTCATGGTTCCTGTGCCTGGGCATCCAGATCTTACTGGTGGAGGGATACTCCTGTGACTTCTCAGATCATTCCCCCCACCACAAATTACTCTAGGCCTTTCCAACTGCACTGCACGAAGTTAATCAAGAGGATTGGCCTGCAGGGTATGGGAGGAAGTTGATCTAATATCTGAAACTCATAATGAAGAGCATCTGCATTTTAAAAAAAACAAGCCCTATTTTTCAGCTGGTCAGTGTCTCTTCTGGGCTCTGAAGGGAAGGAGAGGTTTGCTAAAAAGACAGTTCTTGGTGGAAAGGCGCTCTATACCTCGGGGGACCCTTCACTGTGGCTCTGCCCAGAGCTGCCCTTATGGGTGACAGTGTCGCAGGGCATGCTATAGGGATCTTCTCCTGATTTAGTGGATAAGAAACAGAAGAAAGAGAAACCTCCCAGGCAGATTGTGGCACCCAACGCAACCTGGTTCATTTGCCAGAGAGGCAGAGGGACCAAGGGTGGGGTGGTCGGCGACAGTAAAAATGCGGGTGGCTCACATCTTGACTTTGAGGCCTATCCCCCTCGGCTTTCCCACCTGCCCCTCGCCTTCTGGTGCACACAGCCTAAGTCAGAGGGGTTCTTCCGCTTCCCCAGCGACCCTGTGACCTGCCTGTGCTCTCCTTGTTCCAGGAGGGTGTCCCGGCTGGGGCCCAACCTGGCTTGATCTCGCTGTGCAGGGAGCCTGACTTGTTCCCCGCAGCCCCTCCTCCCTGAAGCCCCAAACACCTGAAAGGCCAAGTGAGACCACAAAACCGCAGGCGGAGCAAACAGGGGCGACTGGTCCCCAGGAGACGCAGCCTGTGCGTACACCCAGAGCACTCCTGGGCGTGGAGGCCCAGGGCTTTGTCGGGCGTGAAGTCAACTCTGTCACCCTCACAATGAGTTTTTATGAAGTACAGACGGGTCCAGTCCTTTGGAGGTGCGGGCAAGGCCTGCGGCGGGGAAGGCACCTGGCCTTCCTCTGAGGAGCCATAACATGACTTAACTCACATATGGTTTTACCTAGGTGTGAAAAAGAAGGTGGTGTGGGTCGGCTGGAAGCTGCCGCAAAGCCCGGCTGTGTGCGAAGCAGGCATGGCCTGGTTCTGGGTGTAGAAATCTTGCCCAATTCCGCCTGGGTCTGTGCTAGGGTCTTCACCAGGTGACACCATCGGCCTGGGCTGTCTCTTAGAGTCGACCCATCTTCAGTGTCTCAAAGGAATACTTGGAATGATGGTGTCCCATATTTACAATCTCAGCTATTGCTTTAAGAAAGACTCCAATTCTGGCTCCAGTGCATACTGCAGGACTGCAGGAAAGTGGCCCGACCTCCCAGGACTCAGTTTCCCCATCTGTACAATGTGTGTGAGGCCCAGTGAATTCTCCTGCTTTTCACTGGCAGGGGAGGAGGTGCCACACTGCCTCTGCTGTGTCTGGGTAGTGTGGATGCAGGGCATGGCCAGGTGCACAGGGACCTGGGGCGCCTTGGATGCTGCCACCTTGTGTGGCCCCAGGCTGAAGTCGCTGTCTGAAGTCGCTGGCCAGGGACCTGGCTGCGAACTGCTGGGTGGGCTTCCACCTTGCCCTGGGCACCTTCCCACGGTGATTCTGGGCAGACAGCTGCCAACTCCTCCTCCCTCCTGTGGGCTGGGAGGAGAGGCTGAAAGCGCGGGTTGGTCCCAGGTCAGCTCCCCCATTTTCCTCCTCTACGAAGCGCCCCGCTGGCTTTCCCTCCACGGTCCCCACCTCCCTCCCTCCGCCGCGTGCAGGGCTGGTCTCAGAGGGAGCCGCACGCTGCCTGCTGTTCGTTTGATCTTTGTCCCCTGCGCCCCCAGCCCGCTTGGAAGCCCCCCGCGGCGAGCGCTCCGCCCGGCGACCCGTCCCTCGGCCGTCCCCGGCGGGGCGGCTCCGCTTACCCGTGCTGGCGGCCCCGGAGCCGGCTGTGCTGCAGCACCAGCTGGTAGGGCGACTTGGCGGGGCCCCCCAGAGTCGCGGCGGGGCCCAGGGCCAGCGCCAGGGCGACAGCCAGCAGCCGCACGAGGAGCGCCATGGAGCAGGGTCGGCGGCGGCGAGGCTCGGGAAGTGCAGGCGCCTCGGCCGCCGGCCGCGTTAAGTAAGGGCGGGGGGAGCGGCGAGGGCGGGAGCGCGGCCGCCTGGCGCCTCCCAGCCCCGCTCCCCGCCGCGCTCGCCTCTCGCCCGCGGGCCGCCGGCCTCCGCGCACCCTCCCTCCCTCCCTCGGCGCCCGGGCAGGGGCAGGCGCGCGTCGCTCCCATGCGGGGCAGGGGCAGCTGTCTCTGACGCTCGCCTCCAACTTCACTCCCTGCGCGCCCTGAGCCCGCCTGAGATGGGGAGGCGGTGCCATCCCCAGGACACCTGGCCCAGCGGATTTGTCCCCCACCCCAGCGCCCCCACCACCCGTCATGCTCATTGAAAGATAGATGAGGAGTAAATCTGGTGAGTGACAGAAGGCAGAAAATGTGGGGCAGGTTTTGTTCTAGGCTGCTCTTGGAGACGGGGAAAGGCGGGGTCCTCCTCGCCTTGGTGCTCACTCGTTCCCTCCTTCGGTAAAGGTCTCCGCAGGCCACTTGCCAGGTAGACGCTGCAAAGAGATGGAAAAGGCAAGATCCCTGCCCTGGAGGAACTCGGAGCGAGCAGACAGCTAGTCACACCATAGGTAGGGCAGTAGTACTCACCCAAGCACCTATTAATTACCCACCAATTACCTGGCACTGCCAGCCCTGAGGACACAAAGATGGAAGAGTGGATGAGACCCAGGCCCTTTCCGAAAAAGCTCACAGTCGGAGATCCACAGACCATCCAGCAATGTGCCAGGGAGAGGGGCAGCTGGTGCCTCGGGGGGGCCCAGAGGAGGCACCTGCCCCAACAGGAGGGGACGCCTGCTCTTAGGCCTGAAGGATGAGAAGAAGTTAGCAAGGTGAGATGAGGCATCGTTCAGGGACTCGAGTTGCCCTGTCGTCTGAAGCATGGGGAGTTGGAGTCAAGGGTGGAAGAGGAGGGTGGAGAGCAGCAGGGCCAGGCCCCAGCTAAGAGTCCTGCAGATGGCGTAGTCAGTGTCATGAGCAGGCTTAAGGAGGCAGGAAGATCAGGTGATCAGGAAGGGACGGTGTGAGAGTTTGGATCATGGTGGCAGGGGCAGAGATGGAGAGCGGTGGACAAATCTGAAGGGCACCTAGGAGGCAATGCACTCGCTAGAACTCAGAGGCTGTGCAGAGTGGGGGAGAAGGGAGAGTCAGGGATTACGGAGGTGTCTGTGGCATGGGCACGGTGGCAGGGTGGTGCTGTTTTTAGAATGAGGGACACAGAGGGGTGCAGGCTTGCAGGGACCGGACAAGTGGTTTCAGACACACTGAGTCTGAGATTCATCCAGGTGGAGCATCCCTTGAGATCCAAGCTGGCTTGAGCAAGGGATCCAGAAAGGAGACTCACACCTGGAGTCATTCGTCAGCCACAGAGGAGCAGGAGCAAGTGGGGAGTGTGGGACTGTAGTGGGGGAGGGGAGCCTAGAGGGAGGGCGCTGCTGACAGCGAGGAACACTGCGCACAGGACAGATCCACGTACCGTCCGCTCTGCTGGAAACAGAGAGGTCCCTGGGGCCTTGGCTGTGGAGAGAAGGAGGGCCCAAGCCAGGCTATGGTGGTGTGATGGGGAGAGCAGCAGCTTGGAGGCAGTCCTGTCCAGAAGCTTATCTGCGAAGGGAAGGGGGGAGTTAGGATGATGGAAGCCACGGAAAGACAAAGTCAAGAGAGGCTTGGAGATGTTGAACGCTGACAGAAAGAAGGTGGGACGGAGGGGTCAAAGCCTTGGGAGGGATAATGAGAGTGAGGGGACAGGAGTAAGGGGAAGCACGGAGCAAAGCAGCTTGGGCGCTGGAGGAGGGCTCGGCACCGAGGGCTGCAAGCTGTGGAAGGCTGGCGGGGAATGGTGGAGCGAGTGGAGAGGAGGGCACGGGGTGAGGGAGGTTTCAGTGGGAGCATTGACTAGACTTGGAAACCCCTGGGGCAGAGACGGCCAGGGAGAGGGAGGAGTCAGAGGCAACCTCGAGGCTCATAGCTGGAAGGACCCCATGCCTGCATGGCGCACCCTGGTGAAGGTGCACATTTGGATGTGCCAGGAGAGTGACTCCACCTGTGTTCACACTGCGCTTGGCAAGCCACCTGCATTTCCAGGAGGAGATGGACGGGAGGGAGCTAAAGCTAGGATTAGATCAGGTCCCTCAGGAGCATGTGTTGGAAGAGAGGAGAAGGAGGAGGAAGGGGAAGAAAAGGAGAGGGTGGCCAGAACCTGGGGACAGCCACCTGGAGAGGTGGGAGGGGTCGAGGGGCAGGCTGAGAAGGAGCCAGGAAAGGACAAAGAGGCCCAGGGAGATCCAGAGAGGCCACAGGGGAGGAGAATTCCAGAGAGCCATCATCATCGCCAGGTGGGGCAGAGAGTACAAGCTGGACTGTACCAGTGAGTGGGTCCCAGCATGTGGTTGGCACTCAGGAAACCAAAAACTACAAGGCCATGGAAAGTCTCCTGGAGCATTTTAATCTGAGCCTGTATCTTCTGCATTGACGACAAGGGGATGTTCCAGGGTGGCTTTGATCTTGGGGAGAGCCAGGTCCTTCCCTGATGGCCTCCCTGCCACCTCCCCTACCCCATCTCCCCAGAAGGGAGAGGTGGGATCTACTCCCCTGGCTATGTGTGGGGGCCAGTCCCAGTGCTGGGGACCTCTGCTCCTTGGGGAAAATGTCTCCTTTGTCCTGTCTCTGTCCAGATGTGGCTCATACCGCTCACCAGTGAGGCCTGCCGAGCATAGACTTTGGTCCAGAATAAGTGGATTTTCCCCAAAATAATCATTTGGGAGAGGAGGATGCTGCTCTCGCTGGATGAGTTCTGGGTTTGGGCTCCTGGGAGCTAGCTCCACTTCGTCCATGAATCATTTTCCTCTTTGTGATGTTTATTATCATTTTTTTTCCTGGAGCCTCAAGGGAGAAAATCCAGAGAATATAGTAGGGAGAACTGGGAATTTCCACATAAACACCACTCTTGTCTGTTCAGTGTATGCAGCCCGTGACCCTACAAAGAGAGAGGCATCCCTGGCAACGAGCCCACTCAGTGGGTCAAGGTGGATGGACACTGAGATCAGGAGCTGGGAAGGCTGGCTTGGCTGGTGAAGGTCCAAACGATAGTGGCCCCTACGGATTGACATCTGAGTATGAGCTGCAGTCCCAATAACCCCTTTGTAAAATTGCGGTGGTAAGAAATGAAAGAAAGTTTCTGGGAAGGGTATGCACCCAGAGGGAAGGAAGCAACCTTTGGTGACTTTGCTTGGTAGATTAGATGTATAGCTTGGATGCCCCAGGCAGTGTCCACTAGGTCAATGCCACCTCACCTGAGCAATGACGTTGGCATAGCAAAGATTGAGTAGAGGCTCTGGAGGCAGGTGACCTGGGTTCAAATACCAGCCCTACTACTTCTAGCTGTGGGGCCCTGAGCTAGTAATTTATCCTCATAGAGATGACAAAATCTCCCTCATGGGATGCTAAGGTAGATCACATGATACAATTCAAGTAAAATGGCCATAAAACATTCATTGCTATTATAATTATTAGCTCTCCCCAGTAATTGTTCCAAATACTAGAGGTCAATGAAAAGACATAATAGTTTTGAGCAACTATAGAGATAATTATTTCATTAAGTGAAAGCAAAACATTTCTGTTTCAACTTGACTTCTTGGCATAGGATAATGGGAAGCACCCAGAGGGATCCGAGCTCAGGCTAACTCTCAGAGGTTTCCCCTGAGACCAGTGGAATCTGGCTGCATCACGATTTCCAGGATAGACGTCCTGCTACGTAAGAGGCTGGGAGCCCGGTCTTCTAGTTCCAGCTCTCCCTCTAGCAAGATATAGGGGCTCTGGGGCAAGTCAGGTAATCTCACTGGACCTCACTTCCCTCATTTATAAAACTAACATTCAATGACTTGAGTTTTTCCATGAGCTCAGTAAAGGGATTACAGTAATACTTCATTTACTGTTTAGATATTAAAAAAAATTCCACCTCCACTCCCCACCACCTCTCTCAAACCGTAAGAAGCAGAGCCTGTGAATATAGACATGCTCTCCCCCAGAGGCTGCTGCTGCTTTGGAGACAGCGGTGACTCTGCTGGGGGTAGCAGCAGGGACCCTCTAACCCCAGGTGACCCAGAGCCAACCAGGCAAACAGCACACTAAAAGGCCTTTCATTTGAGAAGGCATTTTTTTTCCAGGTTACTCAGTCTAAACAGGAGAAAGTAAGGCTTGTTTGGAACAATAATTACTGGACTTTTTCAGGCACTTAAAAAAAAATGACTACTTTTACATTCTGTGGCACATACAAGATCACCAGAAACAGTTTAGTTTTTGAAAATAGCTGTAGTGCATGACGGCAGGCCTCATGCATCAAGACGAGTGAGTAGTTCCAAGTTCTCCGTAAAAGAACCTGGGAAAGGAACTGGTTCTGGGCCCGTGGGTGGGAGGGCTGGCACCCCCAGCCTCCCTTTGCCATCCGCCCCAAAGTCCCTGGTGGTGCTTGGCAGCAGGAGAGGCTGAGACACAGTCAAAATCATTTCCAGAGGACACTTGGCCTTTCTAACGGGCCACCAAGTAGCTAAATAGAGCCTTTAGCATTCAGCTCCCCGAGATTTGCTAGGGAGGAGGAAGGGTGAGCTTTGGCACGCGATATCCAAATGAAAAGAGCGCTTGAGTCAAATCTGGGGGAAAATTGCCATTCCCGATATAACACACAGCACTTAGTACTTCACACACGGCACTCAGTCCATTTACGTTACAAAGGCAAGAAACATTCCAGTTTACTAAAATTAAGGGGCGATTGTAGTGCCATTTAGGGGATTTTGGATATGATTTTTCAAAGATCTCCCACAACCTCACCACTCAAAATGTGATCTGCAAACAGCAGCATCAGCGCCACCAAGGGCTCCTTGGAGAGTGGAATCTTAGATCCTCCCCGAACCTTCTGGAACCCACCTGTGCATTTTCTCAAGATCCCTAGGACTACAGACAGGGTCTTATTACATAGCTAAGAGCTCAGACAAGATTAAAATATGATTCAATTCATGCAGCCATTGATGAAAAGACCTGCACCTGCAAATCTGTGCCCATGAAATGACCGTAGCGGAAATCTCAGCGCGGGCTGAGGCCCGGCTTGCTCTTGGATGACTGTCAACATGCTTTGGTGACTGACAAGGTCCAGTTGTTGGATATTCAGTGTCTTCCACATGCCGAACAGGACAGGAAATTGGGTTCAGTCATCTTCCATTCTCCTTTCCTTTCAACATTTGCAGAGGGGGCAGGGAAGGGCCGCAGGTTTGTAACTGCAAGAACTTAAAACAAACCTGCAGCTTCGGGCTCCACGGTTGATGGGAACAGGACAGCTGTCACCACCCTGAAATGGCATTAGGCAAGCAGTGTTTACTTTCTTAAATGACTTGCTGTTTTTACAACTTCTCCAAACACTGGCTTTCTTTATCAGGGCTTGCCAAATGCTTCTTGTTGGTTAGAACCCAACTTGATTTTCCAGAGAAATTGATTTTTCACCAGAGTTTCATTGATTTGGCTCAGCTTACAGGGGCGGGAAACCTGCAGCCTTCTAGGTCCTTAAGTGCAGCTTTTTGACTGAATCCAAATTTTACAGAACACATCCTTTTATTAAAAGGAGTGCAGCAGAGAAAGATGAAGCTTTTTTTTTTGCCTCCTTTGGTGCTTAAAAAAGAACAATCTTGAAATCGGAAGGTCATGGGTTCCGAGGTGCTTTTGAGGTTGCTTTCATTGCCCGACCTCAAGTACCTTTGCAGAGTGACGCTCACAGACGAGAGTTGGCTTGAGGACAGAGCTTACCCACACCTTTCTTCTGCTTGCCTGGAGCTTTCTGGCATGGGGGGCAAGGGCCTCAGAGAAACAGACGGCCAGCAGCAGTGCATTAGTGCATTCCAAAAGACAGCAGCCCGGCTCCTTTGTCCACCTCCCCTTCTTCATTGCCTCGTCCTCGCCATCCACACTGCTCGAGGTTGGAAACCTTGCATTTGGTTCTGCCTCTCCCCATGCCAGCCCCCACAGGCAATCAGCCACCAAGACCCTGCAAGTGTTCCTTCCCAACCCTCCTAGGTCTCTGTTCCCTCCTCTATCACTGAAATACCCAGGTCCCCGCTGCCCTGCCTCTCAGACCACTGCTCCCTGCCGCCGGTCTCTCTGAGCTCGGCTCCCACCCGTGCCCCTCCGCAGCCATCCCTCTCTCAGCAGGCAGTCTTATCTCCCTAAAACACGCTTCTACCAAAACACTGCTCTCCTAGGACACCCCGATGGCTTGTGAGAGGAAATCCAGACTTCTTGGTTTTCTTTTTTTAGTGAACATCTAATCCTCTCCCCGCCAGCCTGCCCCATTCGAAGCACACGTGCACATTACAAGAAGTTTGGAAAATACTGAAAAAGCTATATAAAAGAACAACACCCATCCCTAATGTCTGTGCCAGCAAAACCTGCAATGCGTCACCCTCCTTCTATTGTTCCTGACTTCGAAGTCCTCTCCCAAATCCCTCCTCTGATCCATCTGACCTGTTCCACGTGCCCCAGTGCCAGCCGGGCTCCGAGGGGCCTGTGCCTCCTCCCCGCCGCCCAGCCCTGCGGCTCCCCTGTGCGGGCAGCTCCGTGCCCCTCCTCCCTCCACTCGCATACGGGGCAGCCTTTCTGCAAGGCCAGCTTGGCTATGGAGAGGCTTTGCTCAGGAGACTCCTTACCCCTTCTAGCTGCTGTTTTTTCAGCTGCCTTCTCTTCCGGGGCTGCCCCACTGGATGGAGCCTCTCATGTCCCTCACCACGGTGGGCCTGTGTGTCTGCTCCTGTGATTGATTCGCAGCCTCCTAACCAGTCAGCCCGGAGCCCAGCTAACATTTACGGACCCACCAATTGCCCGGATGCCTGTGTGTTGAAAGGTCTAGTCTTTCTGGGGTAACGCACAGCAGAGGGGCCTGGGACAAAATCATTCGTTGGCACCGCGTTAGGTGACGGCTCCACCACACGCAGTGGACTAGACTGGCTCGTGTGGCCCTCTGGTCAGGCAGAGACTCTGAAAGGCTCCCTGCCCCGCTGCCTGGTGCGGGCACATCCAGTCCCAGCACGAAGGAGCGAGCTTCTCCGGGGCCGGTGCTCCCAGTATCACAGCCCCACTCCGGGTGCTGGCCCAGGCTAGGTGGAAGCAGGCCTCTGCTTCCTCCGCTGCGGTTGTGCCAGCTTCAGGGGGCAGAAAGGGGAAGGAAGGCTGGCGCAGCTGTGACTGCTGGCTCCAAAGCAGCCATTCTGATAGCCACTTCCAGAATTCCTAAGAATTTGCTCTTATCTTGACACCACCCACCCCAAACACCCTGGACATTCAAATCCACGGTACGGAAGACAATTCGTGCAGGCTGGAGAGCTTGTGAGATGAATGCCACAACATTCTGGAACTTTCTCATCGTCCAGACCAGCACCTTTGCCCTGGTGTGAAAGGACAAAATTAAACCCCATGTAGAGCGCCTCATGGTACCTACCGTGGACTGTTCTGGGCCCTCCACTGCCCTTCACCCAGCAGGCGGGCACTGGGCCCAACCAGGAAGACAGAGCCCAAGGCCAGGTCTGTCCCGGCATCATCTTCTCAGTCCTGGAGCTCTTGCTATTTCAGGGGGACGTGGATGGGGGAAGTCTGGGCCCTACACAAGCCGCACGGTGCCCGCCAGTTAAGGACGCACATGACAGAGGATATAGCGAAAGGGGCTGGATTGCTGCCTCTAAAGACAACAAAAGCAAGGATTGGCCTCCAAGTCTGAGGCTGTGTTTGGGAAAGGCTGTAAGTTTGAGACGGTGCAGGGCGGGCAGAAGAGGAAGACAGGTATGTGCATGCACGTGGCCACACAGATACCAGCCTGTCAAAGGAAGAGAAGAGCTCACCAAGGTCAGGTTCTACTGTAAATACTTGCATGGAGTAAGTCATTCCATCCTTCAAATAAGTCTATGGGTTGGGAATTGTCATCTTTTCTGTTGTACAGATGAAGAAGGCAAGACTGGGAGAGGTGAAGGAACTTTCCAGAGTAGAACCAGAGCTTGTGGGCAGAAGAGCCTGCCTTCGAACAGAGGCAGCCCAGCCCCTGCTGCTTGTCCCAGCGGAACCACTGTGTGACATGCCATGGCCCCCTCCAGGCAGCGTAGTTGCACAGTTTTTGAAAACCTTCAAACTCTGTCCCTTGCACACGTGTTCATTGAGCAAACCCTCCCAAGACCCCAGCAGCCGCTCTGGTGAGTGCACAGCCTTGGAGAGGAAAGCACAGCGCGGCTTGTCCTCGTCTCCAGACAGGCTGGGGAGCCGAGCGGCGGGAGCTGTTTAGATTACCATGAATCAGCGTTCCTTTGAGTGGATCAACTAGAATTATGTAGCAATTCTCAACAAACTTACCGTTGCCACTCCCAGCCCATAGCAGAATGCTCCGTATTTACTGCGTGGTGAAGCTAAGGGAGCCAATGCTTCCCAGACAGGGAAGACACGATTTCTGCCCCAGGGAGGGGATTATTTATCAGGCAGATGCCGCTGCTCCCTTGGCATCATCTCATTTCAGATCTTCCTCTGATGAAGTCTCCAGAATTTCAGCTAAAATAAAAATGCTACTCATGGGCAAAAGGGGAATTACTTCCTTGACTTTGTGGTAAGCGCATCCTTGTCTTTTCCCCAGGGCCTGGGTGTCTGCACCGGAGGGAGTTTGCAGCACTGACATCCCACTCCCTGTGGCCTGGGACCTCCCAGGGGGACACTCCCCAGCCCCGCCCTGGTTGCCGGTAGGGATCCTGCAGGCTCCAGGGGTTCATCTCCCATCTCAGCTCATGGGGACTCATGAGCATCCCGAAGCAGGAGCCAGCAGGTCCAGCCACCCAGTCTGATTCTCAGCCCCTCTCTAGTCTTCTGCACTTCAAGGAATGACCTGTCTGACTCCGGCTGGCAAGACAGATCATTTTCTTTTCTAATGTGGCTCACACTGGGGATGGAGTAACGTATACTAAGCAGTCACTGTTTCTCTTCAAACACCATAAAAGCAAGTAAAATAAGAAGTAAAGGAGTTTTTGTTTGGTTGTTTGTTTGTTTTTGGTGCTTGGCACAAGCCCACATGTGACCGCACTTTGGCAAGGCACATTCAAGGGAAAAACTTCTTTAATTCCTCATTTAATTACTGACCAAATATCAAGTCTCTGTGCCCGAGAATTCTTCAAACTAATGACATGGTCATTTTAATTAACATTTTGTACACCAAAATCCCAGGACAACGAAACAATTAAAATGACCCCCAGGGTCCATAGAAAAGATTTGCCCACATTAGTTAGCACGTTTCTGAAGTAACAGTTTAACTAGAGATTATTCGTGTTATTTTACATTTTAGAAAATACTACTGACATGTGGACAACCAACTTGTTCCAGAAGGTGGCTCTTGACGGGTTCTACCAGTATGGACTGAGCTCATGCTACGAGCGCAGGGTTACTTGCTGCAGTTCCAGAGACAGAGACGCGTGAGTCATTTTCTGGCCGGGAGGTGCTCACGTCTGGCGGGAAGCCGGGCGCGTATACAATGAAGTAAGTGCCCGTACGTGGCTATCCGCAAAAGGAACTCCAGAGGGAAGTGCCCAACCGCACACCACACAACGGGGTAGGAGGGTGGCGGGGACTGGTGGCCAGGGGAGCCGGAGGGGAACCAGATTCTTCCCAGAAGAGGTGATTCATCACCGGCTGAGAGCGAAGCCAGGTCAGCAAGGTAGACTGCAACTCATCAAACCAGAAACCGGAGACGGGCTGAGTGCTAGAGACAGGATCGCTCGTCTGGATTTCTGGTTCTCGTTAGTGCTTTACAATTTCTGAGACATACAAGGCCCTGAAAGAGATGTTTTTCTTTGCATTCATTCTTAACGGCTGAGCAAAATGCCATCCTGATTTTTCCATTTAAGACCGTCCTGGTATCCCTTCCTCTATTGTAGAGAAACCTACGAAATATCCTGAGGCTCAAAAATAGATCCAAGCCCTTCTATGTGGGCACTTTGCAAACTCCAAAACCAATAAACCCTGAGGCCGGCCCCTGGCCTTTGTGGGTTCTGTCTACATCTTCAGGGCACCGTCCACGGCTAATGTCACGGTGTTCTAGCGCTCCAAACAACCTAGTTCGAGCTCCTTCTTAACTCTGTAGTTCTTGTAGTTTATAGGAGGCAAGGAAGGGCAACAAGTGTGTATTTGTGTGGGGGGGTCTGTGTGATGTGCAAATAACAGACTTCATCTGTGTGTCCAAATCCAGTAAGTACAAATCCTATCAGGCCCCTGAGACAGATGGGGCAGGGTTCTGCCAAGCTGGGGAGGGGCACAAAACTCAAGACAGAGCCTAAAAAGGATCGGCTTGGTGAGTAAAGCACAGTACAATATGCAACTTCAGAAACATTTTCGTTTAGATACAAAGTCCATCCAAGACCCCATAAATAAGACCTTGGCCTGTTTTTGTGGAGTGTTGTCACAGTCAGGGCCTATTTTTTACTTTAGTTCCTAAAATTTTCTCTGGGGACCCAAGCTGATCACTGCAAACCAGTAGATTAATAAATAGAGCAGCAGAAAGGAAGGCTGCAGGTCATGAGACCCAGGCTTGCACGCCTCCTCTTTCTTCACAACTGCTTCCAGATGTGGGTGTTGGCACAGGATCAGCTCGGTGACAAAAACGAATGAAAGTCCTTTCTCCCCAACTAACAGCAGGTGGCTACTGGTGCCGGCAGAAGGCCTGTTTGTGTTTTCATTTCAGAGGACTCACGTGGCTAGAAGCATTTGCCTGCGTTGAGTGTTTACTTGGCATAGGCCATGGAGCTGTAACAGCGCAGCATAGGTATCTCTTGAAAAAGAAGGTTGTGGAAAACTGCATACTTACAACAGTAGTCTTAAACAATGAAGAAAGACAGGGGCTGGATTTTGGGTGAAAACAGCCCATCAACCAAGGAAATGGTACCGTGAGGTCATCAGCTCAGAGCCCTGTCCTCACCCTTGGTGAAATGCTTGCTTCTTTATAGTTCCGGATGGGAGAGGCGAGAGAAGCTTGCTCCTGACTTCGGGGTGCTTGCAGAGCAAGACGGGTCACATTTCCATGAAATAAACCAGAGGAGTGACTGGGGCCAGAGGGGATTTGCCAGGGAAGGGAGGCATCTTGGCGAACAGGCATATTGGAGCACTTGTTAAGGCCAGTTGGGCCTGCTTCAGTAGAGAAAAGAGGTGCTCTTAGGAAACGGTAGGTTCTGGCATGGTTCAGGTGGCTGGTCTCCACATGTGGGGAGCTCCACCTGGAGCTCAGGCCTCGGCATGCACCACTGGGCCCGAGCCCTTGAGGCCAGGCCAGCCGAGCCCCGGCGTCTCTAATTCTGCTTCCGACCTCCCCCTAACTGTTGGGAAGGTCTCCTGCTGCTGATTTCCATTTGCTGACCAACCTGCTTGCCGCAACCATAGGGAACATCACCTCTGAGTTTTTAAAACTGACAACTTGTAAGTTAGCTTGACATAAATGTGGCCTTTTCAAGCAGGCAGGTAGGCAGTAAGTGTACCTGTCCAATGGGTCTCATTGACTACCTTGGAGCCAACCATAGCATTCACCTGGTGTGGGCGGGACAAGAAGGAATTTCATGCCCTCTAGAACACAAGGAGCACTTACTTGTGGATTTCCAGGAAAATCCTGCAACTAGGAATGCTCTGAAGTACCACCGAGAATCTTTGCCTTCATGTTTCAAAAGAAAGATCCAATCCCAGCTGGTTTTGACTTGTTGGTGACCAGAGCTTATTTCCCTGAGTCATCTGCAGGAGTTAATTTTGGGGACTTGAACAGAAAGCTCTGAAGGGTGTGAGAAGAGAAGGAGAGCAGGTAGTTGGCAAGGGCTACTTTGGGGCAGCAGGAAAGGCTGAGTGTGTCTGCTGGTGACTGGGTCTGACCTGTCTGTGACGGAGCCAGAGTCCGGATGGACCATCCTGCTCTGTCGCCCCTGCTGCTGACTCTGTCTGTGTCCTTCCATGGCCTCGGACAGGGAAGGCCTGCTGAGACAAGCCATGCCGTTGCCATTTCCGTTCATCCATCCCACAGGCCCAGAGCCGCAGCCCCTGGGCCGCCCGGTGTGCACATTCTTTGCAGGTGAAATGCTCCCACATAATCCCGATTTTGCAATGATGCATGGAAAGACATTTCAGAGCATGGCTTCCTGCGGATTCGTGCCTTAAGGGACAGTACGTGGGATTCCGTCAGCGTCTTTCTGGCTAGAGGGGGTTCCATGCAGCGCTGCCCAGGCCCAGGAGAAGGATGAAATGAGCTCAAACGAAGCTTCAGAGAGGTCTCCTTTTCTAAAAAGTTAAACACCCAGCGAACATTTATTAATGTGTCAGCTATGGGTATTGCATCATCAAGCAGATATGGAGGTAAACACAAAAGATGTAGAAGATTCTTTGTGTTTTCCAGAAGTGCATCATGGTCTGGGAGGGCCAACAAAAGGCAAGAAATCAAGTTCAAGACTGAGAAACATGCATCTCTATGGCCAAGTTTACTAAAATCTTTTCAGTTTTCAGAACCCAGAGTGCCTTTTTCACCTCCAGGCCTATGAACACACTGTTCCTGCTGTCTGGCTTCCACATGTACATTAGGTTTTAGTTTAGTCAACACTTTCTCCAGGAAGCCTTCCTTGATGCCCTTAGCCTGGGAGGGGCCCTTCCTATGGGCTTTCCCTGGCCCCTATTTTCCTACTACCGTGGCATTTACCAGTGCCATGTCTGTCTTCTCTACCGGACCACAGGCTTGGTGAGGGCGGGGAAAAGCCTGCCTTCTTCACTGCCCCATCCCAGTATTCATTTACTGATTGATTGACTGATTAGTGGAGCCCAGTGTGAGCCAGTCAAAGTAAGACAGAGAAAGGTCATTGTGAAATCACCTTGGTCAGGGGGAGCATCTTGCAGGAGGTACATTTTGAGATTTTCTTTGAGGAAGTTTGAACAGGAAGACAATGAGAGGCACGAAATCTGGGGGCCTTATGCCAACCCCCATCCCCCATGAGATGTCTGGGCTTCCATAGGAATCAAATCTGGGAACCATTAATCGGGGGAAGGCTGCGCACATTCATGGAGCTCCTACCACACACCAGGACAGTTTGCCGGATGCCAACCACAATAATACTCGCCACTCGCCCTGAGCTGGCTGTGGGCCAGGCCACTTCTTGGGCTGTCTCATTTGATCTTTTCAACAACTCTGCTGAGCAGAAATGGTCATCTTCATTTTTATTGACAAGTACTGAGCCTCGGAAAGGGTGGGATTTGGCCAAGAGGCAGAGTGACTAAGCCAAGAGTCATAGCCAGGGCTGTCTGGCTCAAAATCAGTGATCTTCAAAAATGTTGCTGAACAACCTCCTCAAAGACCTGAACTTCTTGCACGCTTTAAAGTTGATATATAAAGATTTTTATTGTATATTTAAATAACTGCAAAAGATAACAGAGTATTATATTTTGAATATGAGCATTACATTATGTTTTTGTCAAGATACTGGAACTGTAGATTTAGTTCATGCAGTTTATAGAAAGCTCTGCTGTATCTCAACTCTGTCCTTTACCTGCTTTGTGCAAGCTACTTTCCCGCTTGTTGTCAATGTTCTCTACAAATTGGGAGTAATAATAGTACCTGCTTACAAGGCTATTGAGAGGATTAGAGGAGTTACTTTACGGAAAGTTCTTAGAATGAGAACAGGTCCACGCTGCTGCACAAGTGTTTGCAACTATTATATGCTCTAATTGCAAAGCCAGTCCTCATTGTCAACATTGGCCAAAGCAGACTTACTTTTGGTAGGAAAAGCATGATTTCATTTTTTAGTTCAAATAAACATATCACTACCTGCCTTCCCGACAACCGTCTCTCTTACTGATTCTCATTCTAGCAGACGTAGATAAGTCTCTGGGTCTTGCCTGAGACTTTTTGCCTGGGTGAAACCAAGCACGATACCTTCACTACTTCTTGCTTTGATCTTGGGAGCCTGCGTTTTCTAATTGCCCTTGGTTAGGAATCCTGGCACAAACCCATGGTAAGCAGGGGAGAGGGAAGTCTTGCTTTTGTGGAGAAGGGAGGCTGGGAGAGGGGGCGTGGGAAGGAGCGTCAGCAGAGGGGAGGGGCACGATCTGGCTGGTCAGTTTCAGGAGAGGACACATGTGTGAACTGAGTTGCCGCGAGCTGGTCGTGGTAAGAACGTGCACGTCCCCTAAAAGGTCTTTGTGTAGCGCCAGGGTGATGTGTGCTCCAGTTTAAAGTCCCCATTTGTCCTCGAAGGGCAGCAAGCACCAGGGAACGTGGCAGCCCTCTCTCAGCAGGGGCCCCGCATCCCAGGGCGTACCAGATGAGAAGAGGTCAAAGGTTTTCTCAATTTCTCCTCCCAGGGAAATGAAATTGCAGGCCGGTCCTCTGCTGGGTTCTACAGACTCTTGCTACTCAAAGAGGGGCCTCTGGACCGGTGTCACTAGTGTCACCGCAAGCTTTCCAGAACAGGCCTCCCCTCATGGAATCAGAGTCTGCTACAACCAGTGGTTCTCAACCTTGGCTGCACCCGAGAATCACTAGTAATGGGGAGCTTTTAAAAAATCCTGATGCCCGGGGCCACACCCAGACCAAGGAAGCCAGAATCTATGGCCGCGTGGTCCAGGCATCACTGGTTTTAAGTTCCCCAGGTGATTCCACTGTGCAGCCACGACAGAACCACTGAGGCAGACCCACCTGCAGTGGCTCTCCCATGAGTTCCCACCTTCCCGTGCGCCACCGCACACTCATCTCCTCTCACCTGGGCTACCCTGCAGGCTTCAGCCCGTCCACCCAGAGCAAGACCCTCCACCCATAACCTTGACTGATCTTCCAGACTTTTCTCCAAACACTGCTCTACTTTCCAACCCGACTGGATGACTCGCTCACTCTTCCCCAAACATGTCTCAAAGTTTCCCACGTGCCCACCCACAGTCTGCTGTCTTCTGCTTCATTGCTCAGCCATGCTCTGCTCATCTCTTAAGCTCACCCCAAGACACCCCTCCACCTGATCCCCTTGGCCTGGCTGGGATCGCCACCCATCCCGTTAGCCTGCGGACTGCGAGGGCAGAGTGGGGCCCCACTTATCCTTGCTGTCTGTGCACAGAGGAGCCGCAGCCCGCCCTGCACCCTCCCCAGGCAGAGGCAGGTCCCGGAGCCTGTAAGAGTAAACTGGGCCTGACGGCCCTTGCAAACCATCGACCCCACCGCTGGGGATTATCTGGCACGCCAATCTGTTTCATTAAATTCAAGCTTTTAAAAAATTGCTACTTTCGGGGGAGCGGGCAAAAGCCACATTAGGCGAGTTGCTTTGGTTACTACAACATAAACGTTGCCTAGAAATAAAAAGTTCTCTATCATTTGTAGCAATGTTAATACAGAACTTCAAATGTGGACTCCCTCCCTTCTAAATAATAGCCTTACTCTTCCCTGGGACAAGATGGGTCATTACCACAGCCCGCAGAAACTGGCCACCAAACTTCAAAGGGCATATTCTCCAATGGCTCCTTCCAGCTCACACTGGCAGCCGAGCCTGGCCTCAGGCCAAGTCCATGTTGAATGTTCTTTTAATGCAGAGACTTGCATTTGGGCTTGGATACCTCCTGTTTTCCCTTCACGCTATGGAGATTATTTAGTAATTTGCCCTTATAAAATCCAGGCAGAGAACCAGCTTTTAACGTCTGAGACGGCACACAGGGAGGAGACTTCGCCCACCGCCATGGCCGTCCACGTGCCTTCCAGCAGGGCCGACGACGTGCCTCCGCTCCAGAGCTCCGGAGCCCAAGCTGCTGCTCCTTCTAGTTGCCGGTGACCTTCCCTTCCCCCTCCTGCCCTGGCCAGGCCCCAACTCCTAATACGGCTTTGCCAGCCCATTTTGTAGACAGGGTTCTGGTAAGTGTCAGTGTGGGTCACATTTGAGGCTCATTTCTTCTCTAAGATCAGAATTTGTAGTGATGCAATAGCAGATATACAGCAGAATTTATTAAAGACCCAGATAAGTTTTTTCATTATTGTCTTCTTAGCCCCAAACCATAGATCTCAAGAGAAATTTTAGAAAGTGTCACTTCGCTAGGACACATAACCTAAGAGAACAGATATTTAACAGAAATGAAAAGGAGTCAATCTCTGTTTCGCCTAAGGCCAGCACCCCACGGGGCCCCAGGTTAGTGGAGGATAAATTTATATTACACATTTAAAAGATGCTTTTGAGTGTTAGACTTGGAACAGGCTGCAGAAGCCGCTGGGAGGTGTCTGCGATCTTTCAGAACACACAGCCGTCTGTTACACTTGGCTAGGCACAGGCCTGCGGGGCGGGGGGGAGAAGACCCGTGAAGCCTGCTGCTGCTCTGGGATTTTGTGACGTGGGCCGCGGCCTCGGGCCAGGGCCAGGCAAAGTTGCAGTCCTTCACGAGCTTTTGTTTAAATGCTGATATCTCAGCAAATGTTTCCAACACGCTGTGCAAGTTCCACACTATGACAAGGCCTCACTCTCACACAGGAACTTCAGCCCAGAGGAGGGGAAGGTGGAACTTTCTGGACCAAACGCCAAGAAACTTTTGTTTGCACATGCCTGTCCGTGGCAACTCTTCATAGATAAAACAGCTGTGGAATGTCTAAATTCCAAACTGCCCCTTGTTTCAAAAAATCTTCAAGAAAATGACACCTCAAAGTTAACTAAGAACTCAGAGATTTACATTTTGAATTTGAAATTTCTGATGAACACTGCAGTTTTGCCATTTACCCAAAAAAAGCATGAATTAGACACTTATGGTAACAAGAGGAAATGGCTTACTACATATCAGCGTTAATTCTTGAGATTCTGTTTAATTACACAATACTCTGCTTCCTCTTCCTCAGTTACCATGAACCAGCAAATGTCTGAAATATTAAATATATAAAACGACAGCAAACACTAACGAATGCATTCTAAAATTGTGTATGTCTGCTCTTTATGCGCAAAGAAACGCAGCTGGCATTATAGGAAGAAAAGATCATATAGCTGAGAGAGTTTCCCAAGTTCATTTCTGATTTTCAGAACCACGGCTGATAACAACAAGTAGTTAGCTTTAAATCTTTGACTATGGTCACCCATAGTAAATTATTCCCTTATTGCCTCAGGGAGAATAATTACCAAGCAAAAGGTCCTCTTTTGTTCATAAGCCGCGATTTGTCTCAGATGCGTTCTCGCAGTCCACATTCAACTTTTCCGCATATGTGAACACTTAGACATTGGGGTAAGTCCCTGTTAGCTGTCAAAGTGCATTGCTTTTCAATCCAAAAAAAAAAAGACTTAAAAGATTAACAGATAAAAAATATTTCAAAGCCTAGAACAAATCCTCTTATTGTATTCCCAACTATTAGTAGCTTCTAGCTCTTATCACAAGGTTACATTAGTGCTGTTGGCTATTTACCAAACACCCAGACGTATTTTATGTGACGTGTGAGTCAGGGAGGCCTCGCTTTTGTGGGTCAGGACAGTCTCCTCGGAGTGAGGAATGAGTGGCAGAGTCTTGCATTGGTGGTGGCGGGTTGGGAACTAGACATTTACCAAATACAGAAAATGAAGCAGGAAGATGTTGCTTGCCAGTTTTAAATAATAAAAGGAGCTGATTGTCTAGTACGAGTTGTGTCAACTCAGAAGTATGGGATCGTGGCAGAGCCTGGAGAGAACAGAAGTGAGACAGAAGCTCCCTGAGTGAAATAATTTAAACTCCAGAGTAACATGCAGACTTATAAGAATTTGAGGGGGAAAAATTACTCTTTTCCTCCATTCAGTGTTCTTTTCTGTATGGTAAAATTTTGTGACGGCAATTTCGTCTGACGGTGAAATCAGTTACTCCCTAAAATGTTTATTTGAATCCAAATGCTACTCAACATACATGTGATGAGACAAAAATAAATGATTAATATATTTGTGTCTAGAGGCTTTGCCCTCGGACAACCCCATCTGAGAAGAGTTTCATCTCTGCCAGGCCACTGATCGGAGCTTTTGTGTTTTTGAATCAAGATACCAGGGCAGGCCGGCACAGTGGCTCACGCCTGTAATCCTAGCTCTCTGGGAGGCCGAGGCGGGCAGATTGTTTGAGCTCAGGAGTTAGAGACCAGCCTGAGCAAGAGCGAGACCCCGTCTCTACTAAAAATAGAAAGAAAATAATTGGGCAACTAAAAATATACAGAAAAAATTAGCCGGGCATGGTGGCACATGCCTGTAGTCCCAGCTACTCGGGAGGCTGAGGCAGAAGGATCGCTTGAGCCTAGGAGTTTGAGGTTGCTGTGAGCTAGGCTGACGCCATGGCACTCTAGCCTGGGCAACACAGTGAGACTCTGTCTCAAAAAAAAAAAAAAAAGATATCAGGGCAAAGAAAGAAACACAGAGGAAGGAAGAAGAGGAGAAAACTTCTAGGGAGTCTTCATTGATCTGACCCAGCGACATCCAATAGGAATATAATGTGAGCTACACATGTAATTTTAAATTTTCTGGTAGCCATATTGCAAAAGTAAAAAGAAATAAATCTTAAAAATCTATTTAATTCAAGCCAGTATATTTAAAACACTATCATTTCAACATTAATTAAAAAATTGTTAGCCAGATATTCTATATTTCTTTTTTTCCAACCCAGAGTATATTTTACACATACAGCACATCTCAACTCAGACTGGCCACATTTCAAGTGCTTAATAGCCACACATGGCTAGTGGCTACCATATTAGACGGCAAAAATCTAGCTAATAAATTACCGGTATGGAGGAATGGAAATAAAGACAAAAAGTCACATGGTCTGTGGGTTTAGGACAAGTCTCAGCAAGGGTGCAATGCGGAAGGGTGCTGGTTGGAACAGCTGTGCGCTGTCAGGTAAATGCACAGAATTCTGCAGAGCATGTACTTAAAGCCCTTTGATGATTTTCAAAGAGTAAAAATAAAATATTTGTGTTATTTTGACATCAATTTGGGAAGATGCACTGTGCTTCTTTGACTAGTATCTCCTTGAAACTAGACCACCGGGTCCTGGCAGTATAGGGGTCATACTCAGTCATGGGTGGATAGAGGAGAGGTCAATAAACATGCAGGGCAGAAAGATGCTGACGTGTTGGCATTGCCCATAGGAGATAGAGGGGCAGAGACAGAGCGCTGTCTTCAGCTAGATCTGCACGAGAAATCTCTGTCCCTCATCTGGCAGGAATTCCAAGCAACCCAGTAGGGCATAACCCAGCACATCAGTCACATGCAAGAAAGAACATCGGTTGGAATGGCTCATTGGTGTTTTGCAGCGATGATCTGGAAACCCTGGGAGGAGACAGGCAAAGTCCATGGCGCAGATCTGGACCTGTGGCGCAGTGTGGGTGGTGACCCAGGTGCAGCGGCCGGGAGTACAAAGGATAGAGGGTGCCTGCCACCATCTCCACCACCCTCAGGCGCAACAAATAGAGCACGGACAGGAGAGACTGACACTTGGGCCTTTGCATGCAGCTGGAGCCCAAGAGTCAGTGTAGCCCAGAGCTCTGAACTCACCTGTGTTGGAGGGGAGTAAGAGCATCCCCAATTTGCATGTTAGCACCATCCTGGTGGCTCAACCTCAAACCTCAACCCGTGAAGGAAATACCACACTGCCCTGCGAGAGTAATCTATTCACCAGACCACGTTTCTGGAACTGGGGCCTGGCCCCAGAGTTGCTGGACAATCCCTTGGATGTGAGCCCTGAAGTTCCTCAGAACGTTTGGCTGAAATGAAGGTCGAGGGTCAGAGATGTCCCGAAGGGAAGAAATGAGGACCAGGGCCTATATGAGTCCTGATCTGGGCTTGGGGCATCCTGCCTGGCTGGCCCTGATGGCTCCAGCTGGTCCCAGGCACCAAGGAAACTTAGAAAATTTCAAGGAAGATACTCCAAAGCATGGGGTCCCCAGAGGCATGGGGCCCAGGACAGAGACTCCACTTTCTGGGCCTAACAACATTTGGTAGGAAGCTCTCCTACAGTGAGAGAGAATAACATCACACACAGAGAGAGACAGAGTGGGAGATACCAATGACGGAGACAGTCCTGCTGACGTTGAGCCCTCGAGGCCAGTTCTTACCCTGAATTATCAGTTTTGGCAGCCAACAAATTCTCTTGCTGACATTAGCTAGTTTGTATTATGTCTCTGTCACTTGCAACTAAAAGAGATCTGGCCAGTGCAGAGTTGGTCATGCTTTCAAGACCAAATTTGTGTCTTCTACCCTCATAGGAGCCACTCTGCTCCTCCCAGCCTCATGGCCAAGGACATTCCTCTCAGGCCCAAACATGCACCAGAGGAGCTGGGCACGCAAGGTTGCTGCAAAGGCAGGGTTAGCAAAAGCCATATCCCTGCCTGGAAACCAGTGTGAGAGGGGAAATGGAGGGTCACCCCCACACATGAAGAACAGCATCCTGCTTTTACTGAGAGGTCTTCTCAAAATGCCTCCATGAACAATTTGTCCTAGCCTCCTCCTCCCAGCTCACAGCACCTTAGTGGCTTCCCGATGCAGTGAGAGTAACCTGTGTGGTCTGGCCTGACCTGCACTCCAGTCTTGTGCCATCCACTCCCCACACCCTCTCTGGGCTCTTCAGCCACTCTGGGCTTCTTCCTGTTTCTTTAACATGCCAAGTTTAGTTCTACCTCAGGGCCTTTGCACCAGCTGTCTCCTCCCTCTGGAATTAGCTTTCCTCCATTAATTTCTTTATGTCATCAGATACCACTTTAAAGGAGACAGAGAAGTCTTCCCCGACCCAATCACTCTCTGTCATCCCCTTTTAACTCCCTTAGCAACAACTGCTACTATTTGATTTGTTTTGTTGGTTATTTATTATCTCTTTTCCCACTATATTTAAACTCCTTATGGGTAGGAATCTTACTTGTCTTGTTCCCTGCTATATCCCCAGTGTTTAAAAGAACGCCTGGCATACAGTAGATGCTCAATAAATGTTTATCAATTATATAAACTGAATGCACACAT
Organism: Avahi laniger; assembly: GCA_963575035.1. Classification (NCBI taxonomy): domain Eukaryota; kingdom Metazoa; phylum Chordata; class Mammalia; order Primates; family Indriidae; genus Avahi; species Avahi laniger. Next base: position 54,254 of record CAUYSK010072068.1, on the reverse strand, counting down.
GCTGGGTTTCTTTTATTTTTGTTTGACAGACACAGCTTATCTTCTTGGGAACATCATCCTCTCAGCTTTCTAGCAAAGCGCCCTTACTGTTTGGCTTAGCAAATCACTGCCGAGCACCCACTCTGCCTTGGTTCTGTCTGAGGAGGAAACTGGGCATGGTTCTTAACCTGCGGGAGTTCAGACTGAGGGACAGACAGGCACACGGGCAAGTACAGGACCATGAGGGAGAGGCAGTGACGAAGGTGTGCGCCAGCGCTGGCTCTGGGGAAGCAAAGGGTGGAGTGAGGCCTTTTCGTCGGGCACAAGAGGTTCAGGCAGTCACATCCAGAGAAGCCACAGAGAAAGATCCTTCGGGATGTCTGCACTGTGCCCTCTCGCGACAGCTCGCAGATAGGAATTGTAAGAGCTGTTCTCCCCATTCTTCTCTCCCTGAATTACGGGTATACGTGGAGGGACAAGTATAAGCCATTTGTCTGGAAAGGACGGGGAGCCGGAAGGCAGAGCATGTGGGAGAGCTTGTGATTGTTCTGTCCGCGTGTCAACGGCCAATTAAGTTCTTTACGCCTCTCAAGGGGATTTTGCATTAACTCAGATATCTGGTTTTGGCAGTGTCTTATAATCTGCCAATTAGCTAACTGCCCCTCCTATCCTGGACTGGGGCAGGGAGGTGTCCTAGTCTGGGGTGAGACAGAGTGGAGGGTAGCGGGTCTCCTGCCTGTGGAGTGCTCAGAGGGCAGCCAGCCGCTCCCCTGGGCACAGGGGTGCCGGAAGCCCCAGGTCTTCGTTCCATCCCCCAGCGGGCTCCACGCCTGAGGCCAGCCCAGACAGCAGGGTGCCGCCCTGCCCCTCACCACCAGCGCTGACTCACCCCGCCTGTCAGGCAGCATAGAATCCGGAATTCTGAACACAAGACAAACCCCACCTGGACGGCGCAGAAGGCTCCGGGCCAGGTCCTGAGGTCTCTGGAGCTGGAGGAGTCTCTGCACACCCCGACGCATCAGAAGTTAGTCTCTTGTGCCTTAGACCCTTGTCTAAACTTGGCCTAACGGAAGTATCGTGTCTGTCAAAACGAAGCAATGTCCAACTCCTATGGCTGAATTATGACTCAGCCATAAAAGGAAGAATGGATTCCTTTCAAAAGGAAGCCTGAAATCCATTTTCTGCCACATTAGGCGCACACGCACGCGCACACACACACACATGTGCACACACGCGTGCGCGCACACACACGCACACACAGGCAAGATGATTTGAACAGATGAGAATGTGAACTGTAAACTGGAATGTCTTACAAGGTATAGGTCATCTCACCTAGGAAAATGTAACAGAGACGAGCTGTACAGGTTGGAACTGGGTACGAGAGACAGCAGCCATCGGGTGAGACGCCGGGCACGCCCTGGCTCTGAGGCTGGACACTGGGAGGTGTCGTGCTTCTGTCCCTTTGGCCCCGAGAGCTGCTCAGCCCGAAACCAGCTGCTTCCTTCCTCCTGCAGTAGCCCCCGAACCCCGGCAGCCAAGAAAGATGGTACATGCTGGAGCTGGAAGCATTTTGGAAACTCTCGAGACCAATGCCCTCATTTGTAAACAAGGAAGAGAGTTCCAGAAGGGAGCCTGCCCTGTCCAAGGTCACACAGCAAGTCCAAGCTGGAGTCAGGAACACGAAGCCAGAGCTCCCGACTCCCGGCCCACCGGCTCCCAGGGCACCGGCCTCAGGCACTGTCTGCTGTGCCTGGTGGCGTTCCGTGCGTGTCTGTCCCACCACCCTGGTGAGACTCTGATCTCTGATGCTTGCTTGTAGTACTTCATAAATTCTTTGTGATCCTCCATTGCCCCTCAGTTAGAAGTTTCCTTAGGACTTTAGTTTCAAAACAATGCTTGGTTAATAGCTCCCTACTAAGCTGCTCCCAACTTCCGAAAATAGCTAAGATGATATTGAAAAAAATAAAAATCTCATTCTGTGAATTAGGGTCAATATTCAACCTAATGTCAGACAAAAAACAGACTTACAAATGCCATTTCAGGACCACCCATACAGTGTTCCAGGGAACCTGCCCCTAAACCCAGGAACACAGGGCTGAGCCATCCCAAACTCGGGGACACTGTCCCAAGTGCTCTATGGCTCCACCGCTCCCCTCTCCTCACAGCCTGGAGGTGTGTACGTGGAGGGACTGGGGTCTCCGCAGTAGCCAGGAGGTGAGTCCCACGACGCCGCGCTACAGCACAGCCTATGGGTGGCAGAGCCCGGGGGAGGCGGCCGGGGCCCCGCGCTTTCTACACGCTCCATTCCTGCAGCTGTTGGGAGCTATAGGGTGCGGCTGGAAAGGGTGGATCTCAGTTTAACAGATGTTCAGTAAATGGAAACCTGCTGGTCACTAGGAACAGGACTAAAAGCTGCACACCACAACCTTCTACTCACCTGTTTATGTACTCGGGCTTTTGACAGATACCCAAGATGCCAGCGGCAGCAACAAGCACAAACCCCACGACCTTCCTACTGGAAATTAATGGGTCTAGATCAATCTTCCACTATTTGAGCATGAGTGGAGGGGGGAGGGCAGACAAGAAGAAAAAAATCATGAAAGTTCCGAAACAGCACTCAGGTTTGCAGTTAAAAATATGTTTTTTCTTTTGTTTTTTTTTTTTGAGACAGAGTCTCACTGTGTTGCCCAGGCTAGAGTGCTATGGCGTCAGCCTAGCTCACAGCAACCTCAAACTCCTGGGCTCAAGCGATCCTCCTGCCTCAGCCTCCCAAGTAGCTGGGACTACAGGCATGTGCCACCATGCCCGGCTAACTTTTTCTATATACTTTTAGTTGTCCAATTAATTTCTTTCTAATTTTAGTAGAGACGGGGGTCTCACTCTTGCTCAGGCTGGTTTCGAACTCCTGAGCTCAAACAATCCGCCCGCCTCGGCCTCCCAAAGAGCTAGGATTATAGGCGTGAGCCACCGCGCCCGGCCCAAAAATATGTTTTTAATGCAATTATCAGGGGCAAAAAGTGCCAGTAAGTCAACCAGGAGCAGAGCTGACACCATAGAAAAGTGACTCAGCAAGGTGGAGGACAAGAATGAGACTCGGAGAGCAACACGACGGAAATGATGAGGGAGGAGGGGTGACTGGGTTCTCATTCTCTGTCCTGCCAAACCCAAGGATTATAGAGCTGCTTAAGGCAGAAATTCATACAACTGGCACAAAAGCAGTAATCAAAGATGTCAGTACAGACAACTTCACTTAGCATGCAGAAATCACATTGAATCAAAATCAAATTGAAATGGCTCATAGCATTCTACATAAAAATAAATTTAAAAGGGATTATCCAGAAAAGAGGTCACCGAGCAGGCCCGAGACTACGACTCTGAGAAAGACCTGCTTGCTGGCATCTGACACCCGCTTGGCTTTTAAGCAGTTCCCCACATGGATGTAAAAGTTCCCTTAAACGGTGAGGGTGGCTCACTGTGCCGAAACTGCCGAGACTTTTTTTTTTTTTTACAAACAATATGGTTTATGCTGAACACCTACTTGGTGCATGCTAGGTAGAGTGTCTACATGGTCAGACCCCAATAAAAAACGTGAGTACTCGTTTCTAACGGGCTTCCCTGCTAGATACATTACACACGCGCTGTTTCACTTGCCTCACTGGGGAAGAGAGAGCTCGTGTGGCCCACACGGGAGGGAGGAAGCACAAGGACGCCTGCACACGGAGCCCCAGACCCTGTGGTGCCCCTCCCCTCATGAGCAGGTGGTATACCCTTCCTACCTTGCTGTGATCAGTCTGGGCCAAAAGCACACTTTCTGCTGAGTTTTGTAAGTCATTTTAGTGAATTTCCAAATACAGCAATAGACCTATGACGTGGGGGCTAAAACACATTCTAGCAAAATATTTTTATTGTAAGAATAATTTACTTTTGTATCATAAGCATCAAGGAAGAAGAAAGTGTCCTGCAAAGAATGGCTTCAGGCTTTTCCTTTGCTACCACGTACGGAGCAGCCTGGAGAAAGTTTTGAGGGGAGAAAGCTGGGATCCAGGAATTTCGTAGCCTTCATAGCGAAGGCAGTAGAGAGACATCCTTAGCTACGTAAAGACTTGAGATAGACTCATGCTGGTGACTGGGGTCGTGAACTTTAAGAAGGCAAGAATGGGGAATTCTGGATACGCAGTTGATTCTCTTACAGAACATGGGTCCCAAAGTTGGAAGTCCAGTTGGATGTTTTTATCGGAGAATTTTGCAACTTTATACCTAGCCCTTTGTTATTTCCCTCAGCTGTCTTTTGCTTCTGAAGTTTTATTGAGACCAAGAAATTAATTCCTTGTGCCACACGTATCTATCACCCCACGGTTTAGAAGGACTCATCTGCCATGCCTGATGTCCACTTAAAGTATCACGCAGTGTAGGTCTACTCACAGTGACTGCTAAGCATCAAGGACGATGAGACATACGGGTCTCAGTTTGTACGAGTTACTGTATTGAGGGTCGACGTATTAAGGATTATTGTGTTAAGCAGGATTCTGAGCCCCATCTGATCTCTCTGGGAAAGAATGTGGGGATCGATGAGTGATGTTTGACCTGGGGAAAAATGAAGCATGGCAGCACGTGCACCATTTGCTTGCTATCCCTGATCTATATATTTGGGAGATTGTTTTAAAAATTAATAAAAAAATTAGACCCCAAAATGAACATAAATACATTTCTTTCTCTTATGCTTGTGTTATAAAATAAAATAACTGCAATTTCAATTTTAAATGATTGGATAATACCTATATTCAATATTAATGCTGACTTAATATTGTTGGGGAGACCAAAGAAAACTTTAAAAAATAAAATAGTGAAGAAAAGTACAGATAAAAAGACTGATAGATTAGCTGCATAACATTTTAAAACCTCTATTTCCCAAGAATGCAAAAACACCACAAGGAAGATAAAAAGGCAAATGGCAAACTGAGAGACATATTCGCAACACAGGTGACAAAGGATCAACATCCTCAATATAACAGACGTTTGCAAATCAATTTAAAGATGAATTACATAATAGTCAACTGGGTAAAGAACATGAAAAGCGAGTTTACAGTGGAATAAGTTGAAATTGACAATTAATGAATGAAAAAGTTTACTATTTTGATCGCTAAAAAATGAGTTGTCAGTTTTTAAAAATCCTTGCTCATTTGATAGAAGAAAGATTATGATGCCCAGTGTTGCAAGGAGTACAACTTTTCTCAAAGGCAGTTTGCCTCACCTTCAAAACTTTTTACAGTATGTATGCCTATTGGCTCAGAAATCCACCACCGGCAAACCAATGGATATGGGTGTGAGGATATCTGTACTGAATGATCATCTCAGGATGGTAATGGCAAAATTTGGAACAATGCAAAATCAGGTGGTTGGCAAAATAGGTTTTCTGCAATGAGATATGCTCAACTGTTAAAATCATGTGTACAGGACTAGTGATGCTATCTGTTGCTTAGTGAAGACTAGCACCCAAACTAGCTTGCATTCCATGAATAGCGTGTGTGGTGGGGTGGTTATAAGCTGTGGAATCTGGAGTTACCCGGCCTGCGCCTGAACCCTGGTCCCGCAGCACCTCTCCAGGTAATCTTGGGCAGCTGTCCTGCCCTCTGAAATCGCAGTGTCTTGATTTGTAAAAATGCTGTCAACAAAAGAATTAACCTCAGAGGGTCGTGTTACATACAGCCTGAGATCATGCTGCGAAGCGCTCGGTACATGGTCCAACTCAGAAGTGCACTTTAGGTCCTTACATAACACATGCCAACATTCTTGGGAGTGGGGCTGTTACCGGGTTTTGTTTCTTTTTACTCTTTTATGTTTTCTGAATTAAATGTAAAGCATATTTGCACTGTTGAACACACACACAGCATAAATATCACTCTTACAAGGAGGTTACCAGGAGACTTGGGAAAACAGCTGAAACCCATCTTTTTAGAAAGAAAAGGAAGAAGAAATGGCCTAATGGGGGAAACACCCCCACACTCTAGGAAACACAAGTTCCCCAGCTCTGGGCTACTCCCCAGCCTGCCAACCAGCAGGCCACAGGGTCACCGTGCCGGCCACGCTCCGCCAGGCTGCACACTGCCCCATTGTCTAAGCTCGGCCCCAGGAGAGTCAAGGAGAAACAGATGGCAAGGAAAGCTCCTGCCCCTCCACACCTCCAATGCGGGTCTGCTTCGAGCCCCCACACCAGCGAGGCAATCTGCTTTTCATTTATGGGCAGAGAAAAGCCACAGAGGAAGGAGTGAGGGAAGTCATAGTTTTCAGGGTGTCAGCGGAGGAGCTGATGCAATAACTCGATTCCCCCCACTCTGAGAGTCAAGGCGTCCGACCCGGCAGGATGCCTGCAGCGGGGCTGCCTCTGACTGAACAAGCCACGCCAGGACCTGCTGGCCTGGCTCCTGAGGCTCTTAGGACCAGCAGGGAAGAGTTCAAATGAGGCTTTTTGAGTTTGCATCCTATGGAGGGTCCCTGCAGCCAATGGTGGCAGGAAGCAAGTCCCCAGCAGGTGGCGGAAGGTCTGGGCAGGGAGCCTGCTCACAGGCGAATCCGCAGGGATACTGACCGCCCAGGCAGCCCTCCCCCTGCCCCGAGGCTAAGCCATTTCCTGGGCAGGAGTGTGGGCTTTGGAGCTGGCTGTCGGACCCTGTCCCACTGCTCTGTGTTGCCTTAGGTGAAGTACTTAAACTCTCTGAGCCCTTGTTTCCTCATCAGGCATGTGGCGTGAGACTGGCGTTACCTCCTGCGAAACATGAAGATTGCGGGAGATAATCCACGGAAGCGTCTGCACAGCGCTTGGTGCGTATCAAGTGCTCATTTACTATCAGCTGCCGTCCTTATCATAACGTGCGATTCTCTCCATCTTCTTTCTTTCCTGTTCACACCACGGCACAACTTACACCTGGCACGCGCTCATGCATCATTTCTGTGACAGCCCCAACCAGCTGCAGAACCCGCTTGAGGGTGGTCTCTGCCCGGGTCCCACCCGAGCCGCCACCTCTCTGGACAACGATTCGCGCTGCCTTTGGGATGAGCCTGGATGGCTGCCCGTGGTCAGCGTGCGACAGCGCCCGTCAGGAAGCTGCGGCAGGCGACAGTCTCCTGAGCTGCAGGAAGCGCCACACGGCGGGAGGGAGACGCGAGCGCGGAGCGGGGCCTGCAGGACGCACCCCGAAGAAGGACGGGGAGCAAACGGGGAGCAGCTGGACAACCAGGAAGGAGGCTGCAATTTGAGAAGACATCAAAGAAGGGGCAGAGTTTCAAAACGCTCAGGAAAGAGCAAGGTTTGGTAGCCTTTTGGACGCGGTGCCTGACAAACAAATTATACGTGTAGGAAAAGACTGGGGACGCGGTGGCCGTGCAGTAACTGAGATTTTCCGGACGAGATGACAAGTGAGCTCCGCGGGCCGCGGCGGAGACTACCGGGAAGCGAGCGCTCTCGCGAGGAAAGGCCAGCGCGGAGGGCTCTGCAGTCTCGTGGGCACCCCAGGGCTGCCGGGCGGCCCCTCCACCTGGCCAGACCCCAGATGCCCTCCGGCTGCAACCTCCTCCCCTACATCGGGATTGCCCAGCCCTCTCTGGGGCGATTACTGGAACCTCTGGCCTGGCCTCCCCACTGCTAAACTGCATCCACAGGAGCCCAGCCAAGCAGCAGGAACCAACAGACGTTATGCACTTGTCACCCTGACGTGTTCGCTGATTCTCACAACAACCCTGTGAGGACGGCGGTGCTGTGCCCATTTTACTAAGAGCCTGAGGCTCACAGGGGTTAAGCTAACTTCCCCCAATTCAAAGAGCTATTAAGGGACCAGGGGAGCCAGAATTCAAACGTCCCTCCATCTAGTGTTTTCAGGTGGATCGTAAATGCAAATCCAGGCAACTCCCTTCCCTCATTAAAATCCCTCGGTGACTCCCCATTGCTTACAGAAGTGTTTTTTCAATATTTTTTGTCCTCATACAACTATTTTCTTTCAAAAACGTATTTTGTCTTAGTCCCTTTGTGCTGCTATAACAAAATACCACAGACTGGTTAGTTTATAAACAACAGGAATGCATTTCTCACAGTTCTGGAGGCGGGAAGTCCAAGACCACGGCGTCAGCAGTTTCGTTGTCTGGTGAGCTCTGCTTTCTGCTCCCGAGATGGTCCTTTGCCCGCGGCACCCTCCAGAGGGGAGGGACGCCGGGTCCGCACAGGGCAGAAAGCAGAAGGGCAAAAAGGGGCAAACGCCCTCTGGCAAGCCCTCTTATAAGGGCACCTAACCTCACTCACGTGGGCAGACGCCTCAGGACTTAATTACCTCCCAGCGCTGTTGCACTGGGATTAAGTTTCAACAGGGGTTTTGGAGGGGAAGAAAACATTCGAACCGCAGCAGACCTTGCAGGAGGGAAACGCAGCAAGGTCTCAGTGTGAGTGGGGCGAGGCCAGCACCCCGTCTGCCTATTTCCCAGCTGGCGTCTTCACTCAAAGTCTCAACACCAAGTCGGCTTGTTCAGGACCGGACTCTTGATCGGACTCCCAGCCTCCTTCTGAATTTTCTATCTTAATGGATGGTTGGGCCATTCAGGAGCCTGAGAGCCACCGGTCTCCCCGTCTTCTCCCTCATCTTCCACAAGTGACACATGAGCAAGTCTGGTTGGTTTTGCCCTTGACCTCTCTCTGGAAGAAGCCTTTTACTCCTCACTTGCATTTCACTATCCAAGCACCCAAGACCCAGCCCTTACGGCCTCTTACCTGGACCGTGGGCACGGCCTCCCTACGTCTGCCCTCGTGCCCTGGCCGTCCGTCCCCACGTGGCCGTCAGAGTGAACTGGCACAAAGCTCCCAGAGGTGGAAGGGGGCCACTCTGACGTGGAACCTCCTGACATTTAAGTGGCTTCAGCACTTAACTATCCACCCCTGCCCCCACCAATCAAATATGGCCAGTATTTCCTTTTTACTATTTTATTTCAAAAAATTTTATGACTTTGGGATGAGACGATCCACCAAAAAGTAAGCTAAGAATCAAAAGATTTGGGTGCTGGTTGCTTGATTGGCTCTGACCGCTGAGATTCCCCAGCTGTAGGGCAGAGTTAATAGAATCTGTTTCTTCTCTCTCGCCCACAGTTGTTATGGAAATAACTGATGTAAAAGTTCAGAATTAGTTACAAGGAACATACACATCTAAAGCACTCTTATGTCTCACTGACATGAAATAATAAATTTTGATCTATGGACATCTGGTTAACAATGTGATGTTCTAAGATCTAAAACAAATTTGATGATGTAATTAAATACCCACCTTTCCACGTGGACTAGTACACAGGACAAGATCCCGCTCAGAATCTATCTATATTTATACATGGAGTCAGCCACATGGTCACATAAATCATGGGGAAATGCAGAGCAGATGTTGGCGGGCAGCTGGAGTTCTCCCATTAGGACTGCATTTTAAAGAAAAAATGACACAGAGCAGACTTCCTACGTGCTTCACAGATAGAGTAATAGAGCTACTTGAAAGGAATATTTATATTCGAGATAGGCTGATTTATAATCAACAAATATGATTGCTTTATTATTGTCTGGTTTCGGATGAGTCAGATGGCAGCGTGCGCAGGCGTTTCCGGGCAGGGGGGAGTGGGCGCGGGGAGAAAGCTCCACGGTACCGTGTGTGTCTGCCAGTGTGGTCTTGAGCCTCTTCTCCTCTTGCGGGTGGGTAATAGAGATCTCCCCCTGGCTTTCACAGTAGCCTCCCGTGGGCTTGTGGCCTCGGAGACTTTTCTTTGAGAGGGAAGCGGTAAATCTCACGGATTATAGAAAACAACTCCTTGGCAGCGTGCATGCAGTCGAAGATTTTTGAAATCCTCTGCTTTGCTGGTGTTTACTCCTTTGAGCCTGCTTCATCTGAAGTCATTGTTTTGAATCGTGTTTGGAAAAATTTTCCAAACTTGATTTTCTGGGGAGGAAGAATGTCCTTTGGAAGACAAATGCCTGTGCTTCTGAGATAAAGTAGGTGACGTTCTGCTTCCCATGGCCTTTATGCCTCCCTTTCATGTTACTGAGAGGGGCGTCGAGAGCCACAGTCCAGGTTTGCTTCTTCCTCTCCTTTTGAAACATGAAAAATGAAGTAATAAAGCTACAGCATTCGACGTGGGAGGTCTAGTGGATAAATGGATTAGAAAATGACTGAACCCGAACAATGACTCAATGAGATTTTCTGACATAGAACACGGTTGGTTATCCCTGCTGATCTCACATTAGGTTAGGTGTCTGAATAACTGAAAACGCCCCTCTCAGCTGGGCAGCTCCTACTTCGGGGGAGGTTTGAGGAGAGCAGATGGAAGAAAAGGGACTGTACCAAGGACCCCAGGAGTGCATGTCGGGGTTTGAGGAGTGGGGAGATGCAGAATTTGCTTCTCTTCCTGCACGGAGCACCGGAAGTGAAGCCCCCACCCAGAGGAAAGGCAGCCACAGACCCAGCCCCTGGAGTGCACCGTCTCAGAGTAGCCTGGGTTCAGTCTGGCAGAGTGAATGACAGACAAAGAAGAATGACAAGAATGCCTTAAATCTGAAAATCACTTTTCTGGTTGAGGTAAGTACAAGGATCACTGAAAACAGGGTCGATATTATCAGCCTGTTTTATACAAAGAGACTTGTGCACGGCCAGTAAGAGTCAGTGCCAAAGCTACACCATGTTGCCCTTGTCTTTTGTTCTTTCAAATATTTTTTGGCTACTTTCTATGTATTAAACAGTTCAATGATCACATGACTTCCACGTTGTTTTCATCAGCACAATGTATTATTTATAGTATATTTCTGGGTGAAAAAAACAATTTGAATCACAAAAAAAAGACACATAGAACATACAACACAATGTTAGCTCTGGCTCTTTGGGCAATTGAATAATGGGCAACTTTTACGTTTTGACAATATTTTTAAACTACCTGGGATATTTCTTCAGGCTATGAGGAAAAAGTCCTACAAACAATGAATCATCTACAATTAGCAAGGACAGCATGTTATTTGTTGCCATAACGACACACATCTTTACAGATTGCATTTACCACTGGAAGCTGGTTGATCTACAGATTTCTACTTCTTAGGAAGCCCCCACTTAGATCGTCTTAGATGTCTTCATAGTTTGCAGTATACAGTCCCTAGGTGGACAGGTTTTGGAGCAACCAAGGTTCAAGTACCAAAGAACCCATATGTCGATGCCTAATTTGTTCAGACACATTTTATGTGTGTGAAAATGGAATTTACATCCATTTCAAAACCAGCATGAAAACCAGTTGCTGTGGTCTGAATGTTTGTGTCCCCCCAAATTCCTGTGTTGAAACCTAATTTCCGATGTGATGGTACTAAGAGTGGGGCTTTTGGAAGGTGATTAGGTCACGAAAGCAGAGCCATCGTGAATGAGAAAAGAGGCCTCAGGGAACTTGTTTGCCCCTTCCACCACGTGAGGACACAGCGAGAGGGCTCTGTTCTATGAATCAGGAGCTGGGCCCTCACCAAACCTTGATCTTGGACTTCCCAGCCTCCAAAACTGTGAGAAAAAAATTTCTTTTGTTTATAAAGCCACCAGTTTATGACATTTTGTTATAGCAGCCCAAAGAGACTAAGATACCAGTGCTTCCATTTTCCACCAGAAAACTGCATCATGCTATAACTTTTAACTTTGGGGCCAAGTGTGGACAAGAGACATAAACTCTAGGTAATTCCTAATGCACCAAGGTGTATAGAGACACCTGCTGCTGGAAACACTGGGGTTTCAACGAATAGCATGAAGACCACATCATTGGCGAAGGAGCACCAAGGACTTTACTCTTTATAAATACAGATTGCATTGAGTAAGCATTTTTGGATTTCACATAAATGTTTCTATCTTAAAATACTTGCAGAATGTGCAAGAAATGCAACAATAAAGATGAAATATTCGATGAGTTAGGGATGATCAAAGGCAGCTTACTGCAGGGAAAGGGTGTGTAGACTTGTTCTAAATGAAATTTGACGTTGTGAGTTACGGCTACACCTCAAAGTCATGTGTCAGTGTGATAATCACCCATTGTCTCAGAAAGCCTGCCTCTCTATTGCTATAAAGTTCAAGGCACAGAGTGTATGAATATTATTTTTGCCTTGCTGTCAACCGGTGGAAAATCCCGGTTTTGAACTTGGACCTGCCAAAGTGTACCTCTAAGTTATGTTTTGATTATTTCAACATAAATTTTCTTCACATGTTTGCTAAACAGGGTAACATTGCCATGGATACTTTCCACTGCCCCGTCACTTCCCTACACATTCTGGCACTTTCTTTCAGAGCCACCACATATGATACCGATTGAACACATTAGCGTGTTATTTGTTCTCAGCACGGATGGGAAATCCAGAGACAAGGCTGTGTAAAACTGGGAGGAAGAGAGAGGACACATAGAATGGAGGAGAGTGAGCGACTTAACCCTTCCCCAGCTTGTGCTGCCTCCACGCTTAGGCTAATCGGGACAGGTTTCCGGGGAAGAGATGGGACAGCTGAGGATACATTTAATTGAGCCAGCTGAGCACGGGGTAGAGGGAGAGGAGACTGTGGCACACAGAGGCGGTGCAGCACCGCTCTCTCTGCACACCCGACAAGGCGCTAGAGCCAGCTGTCTGTCACTCCCGGGGGCCGCTGCTCAGCCCTCAGCATCCTCATGCGCCTGTGTCACCATCGGTGACAGTATTTTCCCTGCACTCACTCTGGGAGGTCTCCCTGGGAACTGACCATTCTGAAATGTGCATTTGGCTGTCGGGACTCTAGTATCCATCCGGAGACTCCCTGCTGGGCTGCGACAGAGCTTGCCTGTGACCAGCAGTGTTACCGTGGTCTGCTGTCATGCTGAGCGCAGGCCACCCACATGCAGCGCTCCCTCTCTGCCCATCCTCGTCCTTCCTTCACCACTCACCCCCCAATCCCTGCCCGTCACTGCAGCCGCAGACGTGACCATGCCTGGTTCTGTTGCACACCTTCAGTGGCTTCCCATTTTATTCTAAGACAAAATCCAGCGTCCCTCCTGGGGTCTGAGAGTCCTGCGTGATGGGCTTCTCTGCTCCTCCCAGCCCTGCCGCCATCTGCTCAGGCCACATGTCCTCTCCTCTCTGTTCCTCCTCAGGACACAGTGGCTGTCTTTGTCGGGGCCTCCACTGTGCCCTGTGTCTGGGCTGCCTGCCCCTCTCTCCCCGGCGCTGCCCGGGCACCAGATCTCGGCTCAGGCTTTGCTTCCCCAAGAAGCCTTCCCCGACCCTTGCTCTAGGCCACGCTCTCTTGTTACTTGCTGAAACAGAACCGTGTTTTTTTTCTTCAAGGTTTTCCCCAAGCTTCTAACGAGATATTAAGCAAATCCTCACAGTGCTGAGCCCATGGCTCTTCCCCTGGAACGCAAGCTCAGTAAGAGTAGGGACTGCTTTTGAGTCATCGCTTCATCCTTCGCTCCTAGCACTGGGCCTGACACACAACAGATACTTTATAAATATTCCTAGTACCTCAACTCCGCCCTCTAACCTGGTCACACGCCAGCCTCCCAACCCACAGCTGGCCGTGATGAGCAGTTGACCTCACCTTTGTTATTTTCTTTCTCCTTCTGTAGTTCACTTCCGAAGAGCTGACTTCAGCACAACCTAAGTAACTGCTTTCTTTTAGAAGTGCCTTTCCCTAATGATAAATCATGCTTAGAACAGGAATAGAAAGAGATCTTGTGGTTTTACTTCTTTATCTCTATTGCCATCTTGAACCTACAACAATTTCTGGCCAAGTTTCAACTGCTCTGTTGGAGGCTAAGACTACTTGGCTAGGCTGGATGGCAGAGAACTCAGAATGGGCCCCGGTCAGAGCCCAGAACTAGTCAACTAAGCTTCGTCTTATATAAATTAAAGCCACCCAGAGCCGACTAGCCTCTGTGCCTGGACAGCCAGCGGCATTCACAGCCACAAACCACGGGTAGGCAAAAGGATCCCGAGGTGCTGCTGCTTATCGACCCATGTTCCCAGGACAGACAGACAGTGCAGGTCCTAGGAAGAATGAGGAAAGATCTTACGGCTTGAAACCACACTTGGCCACAAAGAACATGATTGTGAATAACCTTAATTGATAAAAGTGCACAAGCAGACATCCCAGAGGGTCTCAGCTTAGAACCTGCCTAGAATGTAAGCACACCAAAAGAGCAAATATGTCCATACCAGGAATGGTTATAGTAAGTGTTGTTGACTTCATATATTCATTCAAAGAACATCTGGGAAGTGGAGGTGAGTCAGAAATCCATCTCTTTATGAATTAATTTGGAAACTCAGAGACAATGAATTGCCCAAGTTCTCAGAGGAAGTCAATGGAAGAACTGAGCTGAAGAACTTGCTCTAATTATAGCCCATTCAGGGTTCTTTTCCTCAGTCCACATTGTAAAAGGGCTCGATAAGGTGTGGTCCAGGGACCACCTGCCTCAGGACCACTCCAGGGAGTTTGTAGAAAACACACTGACTCAAAAACTTCTGGGGATGGGAGCCAGACATATGCATGTTCAACAATCTTACCAAGGACTGTGGTGTCCACTAACACGTGAGCTTCACATAGCTGGGCTTACATTTCTGCCTTGAAAGCTCACATATGTAGAATGAAGCCCATGATCTTAGTCACTGGTACTGGGGCTGAGTAAAGAGATGTACAACATGAGAACTTGGGAAGAGAAGGAGTATGTTGCTAAAATGACAGGAATCCCTTTGGATGAGGGAAGAGCATCCTTCTCAGTGGCTTCTGGTGGAAGTGATCCAACCCACTGCGTAAAGCTGAACACTCTTCTTGCAGCTTAGGGGACCGAGCGGTAGAACCCAGGGCCTGCCAGTTGGAGGAGGAAAGAGGCGAATCCCCTTGCGTCGGATTGAGGCAGTGAAGGCCTGCTCCCCAAGAGTAGGGAAGCAGAATTAGACAGGCCTTTGGAGGGAATGGAGGGACTGTGGCTCAGCGTGGAGTCATCTCAACCTCTGAAGTTCTTCTGAGCTCATCCTGACTTTTTGGAACGCTTAGGAGTCTGGCAAAAGCAAACATAACTCCTCTCTGGAATTATAACCTCACATTAGTCCTCTGTTTCTACAAAAAGTTTTGTAAATACAATGTCCAGCACTAAAAAACAATTCTGATTCACTAAGTCTGTGGTGGAGCCTAAGATTCTTCTTTTCTAAAAAGCTCCCCTGCAGAAAGAAGACACTAGGTAAAAACTAAGGACATATGAGTTGAGTATGAGCTTTAGTTAATAAAAATGTATCTGTACTATCTTTGCAATTTCCCTATAAAACTAGAGCTATTCTAAAATTAATATCTTACTTTAAAAATGTTTGGAGGTTATGCCAATGGTGCTGGTTCACAGATCACAGTTTGTAGTCTGGGATTCTAACCAGTCTTCCAAGCCTGACCTCTTCTCCCAGACATTCTCAACCATGTAAGTAATGAACCTTTTAATATTAAACACCTTCTTGGTGCATATGCGTGGTGTCATCAATCTCAACATCGGAACCAAATTTTGGATAGGGATCCATTCTGCTTCTTCAGGGTGGCTAAAATAGTCTACATTTGTCTTAGTCAGTCTTGTGCTGCTATAACAGAATACCACAGACTAGGTAATTTATAAAGAACAAAAATGTATTTCTCCCAGTTCTGGAGGCTGGAAAGTCCAAGATTAAGGTTCCAGCAGATTCAGTGGTCCAATGACGGTCCAGTCTCTGTTTCTAAGATGGTACCTTGAACGTTACGTGTCTTCACGTGGCAGAGGAGCACAAACCCCTTCTGCAAGCCTCTGTTGCGGTGCCAGTAACCCATTAGGCCACCTCCCAACACTGTTGTATCGGGATTAAGTTTCCAAAACGTGAATTTTGGGAGACACGGTCAGACCATCACAATGTTTTATTTAAAAGACCAAAATTATGAGACTTGATTAAAACATACAAAACCCAAATATATACTATTTATAAGAGATGTATCTAAAACATAGAAATTCAGAAAGGTTGGAAGTAAAGGGTTGAAAAAGATAACACAGAAACCACTAAATATACTTGGTTTTGCTATTTAAAATCCAAAGATAAATTAGACTTTAAGATAGAGTGCATTATCAGAGATAAATAGGGACACTTACAAAAAATAAATAGATTCAGAGGATGATATAACTATTCTAAAATTGTATGCATCTAATAAAAGAGTCTCAAAATATTAATGCATGAAGCAAGCTGCCAACACTCAGAGAAACAGACATGTGCACTGAGTGGAAAATTGCTACATAACAATTTCAATAACTGACAGAACAAATAAACATCCAGTAGAGACGTAGAAAATATAAACAACATGATTAGCAACTGACAGACTGGACAAATTTTCTACATTGCATACCAAAATGGCAAAAGATAAATTTTTTTCATCTGCACCTGCAATATTTACAAAGATTGATCAAGTGGGAGTTCCATGGAGCTTTCTCTTTGGATAAATCATAAGAGTGCACATTTTTATTTTATGCACATTACTGTTTGTGTGCCCTTTGCCACAGTAGTCTGGGGGTTCTCTGTCTAGCGCTAGTGAGACCCTCCATGGTGTCAGAAACATAGATTCTTTCTACTTTGTTGTTCTACTATATAGATAGAGAGATAATATATATTATCTATAGAAAGATTTTATATATATAAAATCTTTAATTTTTAAGGCTGCCCCTGGTCCAAATGGCTGCTGACCAGCCATTGAAGCACATCCCAGACACCGGAAGGAGAAGGAAAGAACAGCATTCGCAGCCTGCCTTTAAAAACATTTTCTAGTATTTGCAAGTGCTATTTCTGCTTACAGCTCATTGGCTAAAAGTTAGTTACTTTCACATCCAGCTCCACAGAAAGCTGGGAATGGAGTCTTTATTTTAGTTGGCCATATACCCAGCAAAAAAAAGCAGGGTGGGTGGAGAGATTCTATTGTTAAACGGTGGAGATAAAAATGTTATCCAGATACCAAAATAAAGAGATTTTGATTTTATCTTATTTAATGGATTTTTTTTTCAGCCTTGGCCTATCACCAACAAATAAAAAGACAAGCTCTCCTCCCTAGGACTCCTCTTTGCCTACGTTCCTTTGGTGTTGTGTAAAGTGGGATTGGACGGGCCAGGGAGGAACAGGCAAGTGAGCAATTATTAGGTCAAGCGAGCTTTGCTCATACCCTAAACATACTACGTTTAATGAATAGGCTGCAGAGGTCTTGCCTCTCAAGTTAGAATGAGAGAATTGCATGGAAACTGAAGTCATTAATAAATACAGCCTCTATTTCATGTCAGAGGTCCAAGTCTAAATCGAACACAACTGTTGAGAACTCCAGATGTTATTCTCATTGCTATGTTTCAGTGTTTTCCTGGAAGTGATCTCACCCCGATGGTAATGTCGTTGTCCAACTGAGTACGCTATTTATATCTAGAATCCCAGCTTTCAGGTTTAAAAAGTACGAAACTGCAAATAGTCACTGCTTCGAATGCTGAGCCTGTCGTGGGGGATTCAGGCAGAATCCCTGAGTTGTGATGTGTGAACTTTGATGGCTGTCAAGAAGGCAGGGACTGATGTAACTTGTCAACATGTCATGTATTGTCAGGGAGTAATAACACATGGTTCTGAGAAACTAACCAATGCTGGCGATCAAAGACTTCACAGTCCCCTTCAGTGAAGAAAAAAATTAACTGCAATTAATTATCTCCTACAGATTAAAAAGCGTGTAATTCCAAAGGCATATCTGTCATAGCTGTAAAGACTGCCAATACCTAAAACAAAAAACAAAAAATAAAAGGAAAATAAAGACTATCAAAAAATGTGATGACATCTTTTATCTGTGGTTATTTTCGTTTCTGTTTTTATCTCTTAAAATTTGGGGGCCAAGAGAGTCACCATGAGAAAATAAACTATTTTTGAAGAATATCATAGATTGTTTTTTATGAATAATTATATCATTTTGGTTTCATGCATTCATCTCACAAAAAGCATTATTTGTATGAAGAGGTGAAAACAATAGTTACTAAGACATTTATGGCTTACATACACGTTTAATAGTTCATTCATATTATAAGTGTGAAGTCGAATATTTGGAAGATTCTCTGAATATCAACGTGAAGGAAACTAATGCCCAAGACTGATAAGAACAATAGCCAGCATTTCCGGGGCCTGTGCAAGCGGCTTTATCTCACTGCAGACAAGGAGGCTCCATTATCTTCCCCAGTGTCAGCAGAGGAAATGGAGGTGCAAGGAGGGACGTCACTTGCTCACACCCATGTGGCTCTGGAGAAGTAGAGCTGGGACTTGGGTCCCGGTCTGCTGGCTCCAGAGCCCCTGTTTGCAGCACGGGATGGCACCTCCTGGGATCGAATGAGACGCAGCGTGTTGGGAGAGCTTAGCCCAGTGCGCGGCACAGAACGAGCTGCCAGTAAAGGCAGAACGAAGGGCACGTACACAGAAGCGGACTGACGCAAGATGCAATCTGCAAACCCCCCACATTGCTGAAGGCTCGCGGAGGACGGCTAGTGAGTGACGGGGGTGCTGGGAACACCGGGCCGAGGGGCCCTTTTTGCGTCTATCTCAGGCACCGAGGGGATGGCCGCAAAGCCACCCTTCCTTCTGGACTGGACCTCCTTCGTGGAAGGAGAGGATTCGGCTGCACTGAACTTCTGCCACTTGTCATCTCTAAGCTTTTGCCTGTGAAGATTCGTGCAGGAGCCCAGGGAGGCCGATCCGTGCCGCGTAGGAGACTAACCGCCCTGTCAGAAAACAGGGCCGTGCTCGTCGGCAGCAGCGTTTTCCACAGAAGATGAACTCTGTTTCGATGGCGACACCGCAGATTTCTAGTGTGGGCGTGACTCAAAACCAGACGGCCAGGGCAGACCTTTAGAATAGCTGATAGAATCGGACTCTTCCAAAGACTTTCACAGTCGTGGCCGTTTCAGACCCAAATGCGTCAGCTGGGCTTGGAAATGCACGCGCGCTGCCCTGCTCGACGGCGCCCGCTAGTGGAAGGCCGCGGTGCGGCGGCGCCGACCGCAGGTGCAGGGGGCTGCCAACAAGCGGCTCTGCGCTGCTGGAGCTGCGAGCCCACGCGTGCATCTCGCCTTGGAGAAACTGAGAGAGAGGAAGTGCGTTGCCCACGGCCATCATCTAGGTAGAGGCATAGCTGACCTCTTGGCAGCCATTTTGGTCCATGAAAAGAAGTTCTCTTCTGTAAAATACGCTGATAGTTCTTCATCATCACCTACCACTTAATATTTATTTGTTGCAAGATGCTTGCCACCAGCTTCAAAGAAAGTGCAAACTTACTCGATCCTTAATCCAAGGAAATATAAAACGTCTGGAGAAAGTCTTAGTTCTTTTGATTCTGTCATAATTTAGTAACTGTGCAAATAAATGCTCGGGATCTCCTCTCCCATGAATATCTTATTGGAATCACATGGTTTATAGAGATAAAAAATATTGGAAATAAGAATTATTTGAAAGATATTCTGAACGTTTCATGAATGACTGGGACATATATTGCAAATTTCCAAATATCAAAACTCTGACAAAATTTACCAAATAGTGTCAAAATATGGTGTATGGTAGTAATGTCATTTGTTCACTGGATAATCAACCAATACTTTTTGTATAGAACTCAGGAAAATCAGCAAGAAAAAAACCAAACCAATACTTTTTAAAAAATTAAGCATCTTTGTGTTCAAATAGGGTTTGCCCATGGTAGGGAAATAAAAACAATGTATGTTTTGTAATTCTTATCTTCTGAGAGGCTGCACATGCTCACAAAGAAATGAGATCTATACAAAGGATGCAATATAAGACTGTAATTCTGAAATAATTTAAGTGCCCCCAAAAAAATTTTCTGAGGGAATTTAGAGAAGGAGCGCAGACAGATCTCAAAACAGCTAAGAGAACTTCATGGAGCAAGGAGGAATTGAGCTAAACCTTAAAGGATCAGAAGGGCGTTAAAATATAAGGAAAGGAAAAAATAAGGGTGTGCAGGGTAGCCAAATCTCAGAAGGCTGCACGGCGGTGGCTGCTGCAGGGATGAGTTTCATGGAGAGGAGGAGTGTGTTCAAAGCAGTCCCGCCAAAGCTCATCTCATTGATGACTTTCGCTTCTCAAACATCTCCCATGTTCCCAGTGGCTTCTTTCTTGCCTCTTTATCTAGCCTAGAACTCATGGTCAAGTTAGCTGCCTTCCTACCGCCCTGCGCTTCCACGCCTGGGCCGCCAGACGCTATTGGAGAGGGTCGCAGTGCCTGGCTTCCCAGGGCCCCGCTTGGCGATTCTTTTATCCATTTCCCGTCCATCAGCTGCAGTGGCCAGAACCACGTTTACCCTCAAGCTCATGGTGATTTCCTTATCACCTTCACATCTGCTCTTCTCATCTCAGCAGAAAGATCAGAGCTGTTCTATGTAAGCTCCCAACATGTCCTGTCCCTGCTCTAAAATGTTCCTTGGTTGCCACTTATTGCCCACCTGTGTCCCAAACCGCCCCTCACCTTCACATGCCACTTTCTCCGGCGAGGCTCCATGGGTAGGTCCTCCGGCTCTCCCACCCACAGCCTCTTGCCGAGCAGAGCAGGGTCTTCGCTTTTGTGCATTCTGCGCTTTCGGGGAACGTGAGGCGCCTCCACCACACATACTCAGACCTGGAACTCCCGTGACGCTCAGGGAGCGAGAATGAGAAGTGATCCCAGGAGGACCATCCCTGGAGACGGGACAATGAACGCAGAGGAGGGTTTCCCAGGATAAAGGTCAAACGGTCGCCATTTAACATGTGTGAGCTTCAGTTCTGGCACCATCGAGGAGCAGGAACAAATGAGGCAGTCGAGGCCAACACAAAAGGTGTTTTGTTCTCTTTAAAAGAAACACGCCAAGGAACGAAGTCCCCTGAATTGTTAAATAAAGGATTTATATGTAATCCTTCTACCTTTGGCAAAGCGAAGTTTTCAAGTTTTGGGGAATAAAGGGACAAACTGGAACTTTTGGTAACGAAAAATGTTCCAAAATATTTGATATTGATCAACAAAAGCACTATGTCATTTAATAGGTGACTTTTGTTTCAAAAATCTCAGATGAGAAATCCTCTTCCATTGCTCTCAAATGATGTGTTGGAACAGCCTCTGCTCTTTGTTTTTGAAAACGTGGGGGCCGTGGGCTACCCTGAACTTGTCTTCCCTGCGGGACTCTCTGCTTGCTCTAGCACGCCACCCACTCTCCGCTCTTTCCTGGTAGCCCTTCTATTTCCGCACGGCTTGGCTCTGGGAAGATACAAGGACGTGTGCAGAATGCTCAGGAGTATAAAACATGCTAACGAATGTGGGAGTGAAGGATGTTTTTCTGGCTTAATCCTTTTCAGTGTGTCTTATTTCTCTTCTAACTCTTCCTCAAAAGTTTTAAATTGAACAGATAGTCAAGAAGGAAAAAGTTTTCAATGAGCTTATAATTAGGTAGATAAAGCTTCCATAAATTAAACAACAAAAAAATGAAATTTCTTGAAGTCCCACAAAGGCGCCTGCAGCTGCAGGCTACCACAGCATGCCACGCTCTGCTTCTGCTGCATTTCAAGCCTGAAGTCAAAGGATTTAGCTTCCAAAGCAAAGGAACTAGGGTGGTGGGGTGGGCGATTTTATGTGTCAACTTGGCGAGGCCATGGTGCACAGGTATTTGGTCAAATACCAGCCTAAACGTCACCGTGAATGTATTTTTTCTTTTTAGATGAGATTAACATTTAAATCAGGAGACTTTTTGAGTAAAGTATATTGCACTTCATAATGTCAGTGGGTCTCATCTAATTAGTTGAAGGCTGTAAGAGAGAAAAGATGGCGGGCCCTGAGAAAGAGGGGATTCTGCCTCCAGACGGCCTCGGACTCCAAGATGCAGCATCAACTCTTCCCTGGGTCTCCAGCCTGCTGCCTGCCCTGCAGATTCGGGATTTGCCAGCCGCCACAACTGCATGAGCCAATTCCCTAAAATACCTCTCATCCATCTACCTATCTACATATTTGTGTACCTCCTGTTGGTTCTGTTTCTCTGGAGAACGCTGGCTAATAAGACGGGTACGTTTTTGTTACTTGTAGAGAGAAAACAACATCTCCAACAGAAAAAATTGTCTGAATTTGGAATCACAGAGATGCTTCCAGGCAAGGATCGTTACATTTTCCCTGAAAACTTCTGTTCCCTGGTGTCTAGCCAAGGTTCAATTTAGGTAGAGTGATCCACTCTGAAGGTCACATTCCTTTCTCTTTTATGTCCAACAGATCCAACCAAATTTCTTTTCTTGATAGTTCTTATTTAGCAATAACGGAAAGGAGTGCTTTATATCTCTGATATACCTTTTCATAAAAAATTTCAAAGTAAACTTTGAAAACAGATAAAAACACGAATGTATCTAGTTATTGCACTAATTTTCTAAATGTTCAATGATGACTCCCCTATCCTCTCTCACAACATCCAACAGAAATATTCCTGGAGCAATTCCAGATCTGCCTAAAGTCGAATGAAATAAAAAACTCCATCTTCATTGTCGGAAACAGGCAACGGGGGGAGGAGGCGTGATTTCCAGTGCCTTCTGCAGTGCTGCCCAGGCCCAGCGGCTACAGGAAACCTGCACAACACTCACCCTGGTTCTCACCTCCAGGGTTGCCCCCCACCGCGTTCTCCGTCTTTCTGACTTGTTTGCCTCCCCACGCATCTTCCGTCCCTGCCATGCCGAGTTCCGGTGCACACACGCTGCTCACTGAGTGTGGGATGGACTGAGCTGCGGAACAGGCAAGTAGTGTTGTGACTGACTTTGACAGTCATTCCTGCTGATTGTTTCTTCTTTCAGGAGGTATCGGCAGCAGGAGAGGCATTTTAATCCTCTCCTGGAACTGGCTAGCATCGTTTCTTCCATTGTTGTGGTTGGTGACTACTCCGTTTACAAGCTCAGCTGGACTGAGTCAGTTGGAGAATGGTGCCAAGAATGCGTGTGTTGTAACCTCTGGCAACAGTCTGACCATGTCTGTGTGTGGTGTAATTTCAGGGTTCAAAGCTCAGTGGGCCAATACATCTGTTTACCGTGCTTTGGGGTAATCGAAGTCTGTGTTTCCCTAGGTGGCCCTGGGTTGTTTGCTCTCTGTTGCTCAAAGTACTTGCACATGGTGAAACTGGCCGAGGAAACACGCCCGCTGTGATTCTGTAAGTGTTTGATAGAATGAAGGTCGTCCGTTGACTGGGGCTAGGTACACGCTGAAATCTTACGATCAGATGGTCAGTTCCCATACAAAATTCTCAGACGGAATTTTAAAACCAAGAGAATCTCACTTGAAAAGAATGGATTTAAATAACAAGTAGTTGTAGTCTTCCTTGGATGCATATTTATACCCAGTGGGATGCAGAAAGCCTTTACTGGGAAAAGTTCATGTCTAACCTAAAATTTATTGGCTGTAGTAACATTATTTTATTTTGTGTAAATGGTCATCACCAGTGTTTTTTGCCCAAAAGGGATGCCAGAGATGAGAGTCCGTCAGTTCACGAGAGTTCCCGAGAGCAACTTAGGTAAATACTAGTAGTTACGAGCTGTAAAGGTAGACGCTGTAATTTGACAAGTTGCGAGAGGTGATCTCCTCCTTTTGGCCCCTAAGTTTAGTGCACAATAGGTAGAAAGAGGGAGGACATTTACGTTCTACACATGCACATACGAGGTCTGTCTGCAAAGCATCCAGCCATCGTTAATATAACGAGAACCTGGCAGCCAAGGCGAGCGGACCGCAATGTGCCTGCGCGAACAATGACGCCTTCCCGGTGCTGGTCAGTGGGGCACTGGGCGCTGTTGAGTGAGCCTGTGCACTGCCCGCCATCGCACTCTAAATGACTGAGCGAGCAGAGTAACGAATCTGCCTCAGATTTTGCGTTAAGCATGAATAATCCTCCGCAGAAACTATTCGGATGACTCAGAAGGCTTTCGGGGACGATGCGATGAGTGTAGCAGAAACAAAAGCGTGGCACAAATGCTTCAAAGACGGTTGAGCATCTGTTGAAAGTGATCCCCATTCTGGAAGGCCTGCAGCAAGCAGAACACCTGAGAGTGCTGAACGTGCACAGGTCAGGTTAAGAGATGCTGGGAGAACTGGGTGAGGTCCCAAGATGCCTACGTTGAAGGGGACTGAGGCGTCACAGTCCTATGTACAGTGTTTCTTGTATCTTCTTCAATAAATGTCTATATTTTTCCTATCACATGGCTTGACACTTTCCAGACCTCGTATGTACATTCTGCATACATACGTCCCATAGGGTTGTGGACCTGACGCATCTGCGGATCGGATATAGTCACACACTCCATGTAAGACTGAGCACAGAGAGTGCAGGTGTACATTACTAGAAAAGTTAAATATCTTTGAAGTTTTATATTGCATCCTTACAAAGTTACGCGGATTTCTGCATCCAAGTCCATAAAATGAAAGATCTACTGAAAGATGGTAGTAACCATTCCATTATTCATGTGAACATTTTCCTCCCAGCCACAGCCCAGACTGTCCACCTGCACTTAGCTTTGTCATTTTCTGTTAATATTTAGTCAGTGTTTCCAATAAATCTGCCTTCTCCTTCAGATCAAAGGCTTTTACACAGGTCCTACATGCAAAGCAAATAGCTATCCACGGAATATTAGACTTTGACTTGCTCCATTCTCTCATATTTTTTGTGTCTCACACTAAAGAAATGAGAGATGAACAATTGATTCTAAGGCTAAATAGCTAGAAAATATTCATTCAAACTTGAACATTCTTCAGAGAGAGCGTGCGGCAATTCTAATTAGAGGAAGAAACAGACGGGAAGCAAAACCCAGATGTTTTCCACAAGAGTCCTCCTTTTGGCTGTTGTGGCTTCCACTGGTAAGTCAACAGCACAAGTTTAGAGTCTTAGCTAACTTTTAAAAACGATTTTAGGGGTAGGTTTTAAAGTCATTAATAGCACAATCAACAAAGACTTGCGTACTCAGTTATTAAAAATGGGAGAGGGATGATGGATGGTGGTGTATCGGCGGTGGGGGGATCCTAAATCTTTTCTATCTGAATGTCCTGGTTCTTTAATGAGGGAAACACCAAAGTTGAATGGAAAGACTTTAAGAAAAGCCTTTCGATCTTGGTCTGGGATTTAACTGGAACAAAACTGGAAAATAAAAAGTTTGTATAGAAAGTTGACTTAGAAGATTCCCAATACAAAGACTGGTGTGGATTGGACAAAGGGAATGCTCCCTTAATACAGTAGAAAAGGGAATAAATTAATAAGTTGTCTGATACACGTCTCGATTCCCAAGGATAAATGTTAGTTGCCAAAATGATAGTATTGTATCTCGATCAAAGTGTTGACTTGCAGCTTGGCTCCAAAGTATAAGACTTTTGAAACCCACCTTTAAGCATATATTAAGGAACATACTCAATGGCCATATTCGGTAGCTTCTCTTAATAACAGCACATGTATTAGTGAAGACTAAAATGTCTTTAAATAAAATCAGTAATCGAGTTAGTAGGCTCTGGTTTTTGCTTCTCTTTTTGTTTGTTTGAAAGTAAAAGGTTAAGTTTGCTAATTATCTCTCTCTGTAAATGTTAACACTGGACATCCAGGAAATTTAATTGACCATTTATCACGTGCTTACCGTATCAAATAGACAAGTCCTGCCTAGCGCAAAGTTTGCGCTAAATACACTGAGAGCCAGTCCCTGCGCCGTGTTTCATAATTTTTCATGGAATTGTCTCTACTCTCTTTCCCACCTTCTCTCCTCACCTCACTCTATTCTAAATTTGTTTGACATTTTAGATGATTTCTTAGAATCTCCCTCTTGCATGCCTGCAAATATGAAAGAGATTTATTTAATGTTAAATAAACTTGGCTCATTCAGAGTTTGTTTCTCCTTTAATTCAAACGTTTGCTTGGATTTGATTAGTAGAACTAACCCTAAGTCACCATTTCAGAGTTACTTTAGAATTTGTAAAATTATTTCTTTGAGCCACGCGTTTGATTATTTTTTGCTTATCCTGAACATGGTGGTCCCTGTGCCAGGTAATGAGCAAAGAAACTTTGAAAAGTACAATTTACACCATTTATTAGTGGATTATCTGAAGCAAAGATGGAAGTTAATGCTTGTAGACAAACACATTTACAAATAATCTGTATGTCATAAAACAGAATTCTGTGGCCCAGGAAAAAGCTAATTTTATATCTGATCAGGATGTAAAATTCTGTAAGACAGATCTTCCCATAAATTATAGAAAGTTAGGGAAAAACTTCAGAGAAAATGGAATTTTCAGGGTCCACTGGAGACTTACAAGGTAAATGGAGATTGGAGATACCAGAGGCCAGGAGCTCTACTCTCACGGTTCTGCTTTTTAGCGCTGGCTGGGCCGTGGGCTAGTATGTGTGCTGGCAAGTCTTCCAACGAGATCCGGACGTGTGACAGCCACGGCTGCGGACAGTACTCTGCTCAAAGGTACGGGGCTCGCAGATAACCATCAGGCACTTTCGCTCCCAATCCCTTTGCCTCGCGTCCTTGCCTGATGTTCCAAGGGCTCACGATTATCTCCCCTCTAACGGCATGAAAACTCAGAGAGGTAACTGGCTCCATCGCTGTCTTTGGAGCAGTTTCTAAGAACTCTGCTTCCAGTTTGGCCTCCGAATTGGGATCAGAGCATGGAATGAGGAAAAGAGAAGGGAACAAACACAACGTTGTCCCTCTCAGTGTTGTCACACATTGACTTATCTCACCTGGTGGCTCCAAAGGCAAATCATACATGGAAGACAATTTTTCCATGGATGGCGGGGAAGGCGGAATGGATTTGGGATAACTCAAGGGCATTACATTTATCATGCAGTCAAACCTCTCTGCTAATGATAACCTGTATTTGCAGCTGCTACCCAGCACTCCTCAGCTCCACCTCAGATCATCAGGCATCAGATTCTCACAAGGAGCACAACCTGGATCCCGCGCATGCACAGTTTACAGTAGGGTTCAGCTCCTATGAGAATCTAATGCTGCCGCTGATCTGACAGGAGGCGGAGCTTATGCGGTGATGCGAGCAATGGGGAGCGGCTGTGAATACAGATGGAGCTTTGCTCACTCTGTGGACTGGCAGTGGTCCGTGGCCCTGGGGTTGGGATCTGCAGTATTAAAATACCACATACAGTAAATGATGTTCACAATCACTTTTCCAGATCACTGAGAGAAAAATAAGACTAGGGCAACTATACTTTTATGATAGGTTCCCATAAAAAGACAACTCTTTCCAAAGTGGTCTTGAAGAAGTCAAGATTCAGATAAGATTTACTTACATGGATTGCCTCATTTCTTCACTATGCCATATAATAATATTAGCTAATTTTGCTTAAGGCTTGCTATGTACTAAGTACTATTTTAAACACTTTAGTATTTACAGCATGGTTATTCCTACCTACAGGGAGGGAGGTTAAAATTGGGCTAAACAGAGTGAGGAATCCTGGGATATCCCAGTATGTTCTGGCAGCTTCGAGTTTTGGAACCCTACCCTGGGAACAGTAGGCTAACGCCAAGCTTCTGGGCAGCAGAGTTTCCAGGGCAGCTCCTCCAATCTGTTCATTCTTATTTACATTCTAGAAATCAGAGGACTCACCAGGGTGTGGATGTCTTGTGCCCTGCTGGATCTACTGTGTATGCACCATTTACTGGAATGATCATGGGCCAGGAGAAACCTTATAAAAACAAAAATGCTATCAATAATGGTGTTCGCATATCTGGAAGAGGTAAGAGAGGTGAAGTCTATGCTGGGACAGCTACTAGAGATGCTGATGCTTATTTAATGCAGTTTCCATACATAGAAGTTTTGTACTTCCTTCAAAATGGTAAAACCTAGAACATAAAGGATATAGAGTATATACCAAACTAGCTGATGCATGTTCAAAGATGTTCCACCACATTCCCTGATACATTCTGCTCTGTGCACACACATTCCACTACACTCTATAGCTGACTGAAGGTGTCCCTTCCTGTGGCCCATGCGGTTTTGCTTAACAACCTATAAACAAAACCACTTTCAGCAATAATAACCATAATGGATAGATTCTTTCATTTACCAAAATCCCACAAATCATAAATTTGGCATTTCTGCAAGAGCTGAATGTGAAGTATTTCCAAAGCCTCTATGTTCTAGGTAAAGCTAAGTCTCCTGGTACTGCAGGTATTGGGTTAGTTGTTTGTTGTTTTAATTCTACCGAGGTCTAGCATAGACACAGAAAAGTGCACAGCAGTACATGTGCAGCTCTGTAAATTTTCACAAAGTGAATACACCCGTGTAACCAGCACCCACATCAAGAAGAACATCACCTGCATCCCAGAGAGCCCTTGTGCGACCCTTCAGTCATTATTCCCAGCAAGGGTAATTGCTAGCCCAACTTCTGACATCATATGCTAGTTTTGCCAGTTTTTAAAAATGATATAAACAGAATTAAAGAGCATGCACGCTTTGTGCAAGGCTTCTGTCATTCCACGTCATGGGTGTGGTATTTATCCATGTTTTGCTGACATGTTCATTCTTTTCGATCTACGGTGTTTCGTTACATGCAGATACTTTCATCTATTTCTCCATTCTTCTTTAGAGGAACAGTTGGGCAGTTTAAAGTTTTAGGAGATTATGAAAATGTTGCTAAAACTTTTTTATACTATACACACACACACACACACACACACACACACACACACGCATTCTTATTGGGAGTCCAGAGGACACCCCCGTCACCCAGGCTGCGAGAGCCACTTTGTGAGCGAGCCTACGTCTTTGCAGGGCTCTGTGGTGGCTGTTCTCTGAAATCCAAAGTGACAAGAGAAACTGCTGCCACTGAACTGGGTCCTCCGAAGTGGTGGCACTTAATAGCCAAGGCCAAGGTCAGCGCAGACACCTAATAAGCGGCAGAGCTGGAGCAGTAATCGGATTGACCTGAACCTCAGAGATCTGTGACATTCGCCAGTCAGTCATGGTGACCCCACAACTGAATAGATGAGCAGCCTTGTTTGATTTGTGCAAATGGAAATGCTCTAGGTCTGGTGAACAAAATTCTGACTTCGGTCATTACAAGAATGGGTCACTGTCCCCAGTAAATTCCCAAACTTCAACCAGTTCACAGTCCAAGCCCTTAAATGACAGGGAGGCTTGGAGGAAGGGCCCTGCCACACAGCCAAAAACTAATACTGTGAACCTGACCTCTGGCCATCCCCAGAGGAATCTGCAGCCATTTAGCAGGATGACCATACCCTGGGAAAGAAGAAATAATCAGGCTTTCCAGAGATCACTGGAAATTTGCCCCAAACTGACACTAATTCCTAGAGATTTGTTAATAAAAGGCCACTGTGGTTCATCGGTCAGACTAGGAGATTATAGGGTCGGTCGGGGGAGTGGGTGTGTGTCAAAGTATTAATAGTTTTTCACTAGAGTCCATCTTACAGCTGGCCCAGCGCACCCCCAAATCTACCTTGTGGCTATTCCCCAGTTCCAGAATGCATGATTGAATCAGTACGCTCAGCAACCGGCAGAACGCTGCAGGAGTGGAATTCCTGGGTCACATGGTGTATGTGTACCTTCAGCTTTAGCAGATAACGCCACAGTTTCCCAAAGTCTCACAGCTGTACCAGTTTACACTCCTGTCAGCAGCATGTGAAAGTTACGGTTGCTCCACACACAATATTCAGTGTTATCTATTTACTTTTTCATTTCGGCCATTCCGATGAACGTGCAGAGGTTTCAATTTGCATTTCCCTGGTGGTTAATGAAATTAGCACTTTCCATTTTTATTGATAACATGGATATTGTCTCTTGTGAAATGCCTATTCAAATATTTTGCCCATTCACATTTATAGATATGACTCACATATTTGGATCCAACATTGTCACAATTATTATATTACATTCTCTATTCCTTTGCTTGGTGGGTCTTAATTTATTTATTTTTTAGTTATTTTGATAGTTAGGAAGGTTGTATTTTTGTTACAGTTATTTCCATTTTTCTTTATCTTTAAAGTCTAATAGTTTTATTAGAATATGTCTTGAAGTTGACATCATTCTAGGTCAATTTTCCCAACCACCTAGTGTTTTCCTGCTATTGTTCCTCAATGCCTTTATTAAATTTTCATTTGAATCTACTCTCTCTTTGGCATCTTATAATTTAGTCTTTCTTTTTAATATGATTCTATCATTTTCTTCTATTCCTCCCATGAATGGATTCAACCCTTTCTTTTGCTTTTGGTTCATTTCTGTTATTTTTAAAATTTCTAATGTAAAGCTACTGAAGCCCAGATAACAAATAATTATTTTCTTTTAGGTTTCTGTATCAAAATTTTCTACATCAAGCCAATTAAGTATAAAGGTTCTATCAAGAAGGGAGAAAAACTGGGAACTCTATTGCCCTTGCAGAAAGTTTATCCTGGTATACAATCGCACGTACACATTGAGAACTGTGACTTAAGTGACCCTACTGCATACCTGTAAATGGAAGACAAATGACCAGATCTTCTAAACAGAAAGTCTTCTTAAAAACCTGGATGGACATCCTGCTTTCCAATAAACCTGTGTTCAAATAGAGACAGGATAAATGCAAGACATAAAACAGTATTTTGATTTCAATTCATTGTCTCTTTGATGTTTGGGTATGAACTAATTTCTTGGGGCTGATTTTTCTGTCACCTATGGGATCTGGGTGGTTTTGTTTTTTAGATTTTTCGGTCTTGAAGACCTAGGATAAACAAACAAGTGAATTCAAGCTGGACCAGGCTGCATTTTTGACAACTCTAAAACTAGCCTACCTTTATTCTTGGAAATAAAAAGCCTGAAGGTGTTTCTACGGTGCAAGAATGGAGAGTCGTTCACAATGCTAGACGTAGCACACACTTAATAAATAATTGTTGAATAAATTGGAGGCTACTTTTGAGTTAAGGTAGTGGAAGATTCTGAGCAAATTCCTTAGGTTTGTTAAATTGGTTGGAGGGAGAGCCGCTTTCAAGGATAAGAAAGGATTCGCTGGTCTTTCCATCCATACTTCTCCACACTCTGTAAGAATAACAGGTTTCCTAGGTAATGAATCATGGCAGTCTAAGAAAACATATTCTAGATTTCAGGGAGGCTGCATTACAGGAAGTACCAGAATGAGAAGCAGGTCTATCTTTATCTGAAGTATTTCATGAAACTGGGTCAGTTGGTCTCATCTAAACATATGCATATTACAGCTACTTATCTCTACACATCATTGTATATCTATGTATTTATTCTATCTTAGTTATGTTGGCAACAGGCACTAAGAGGAAACAAGATCATACAAATGTTCAAAGAACCAGAAATAATTCTGGCTCCCTAGATTTTAGTCAGTCAGACTAAGAGTAAGGAATGAGTAAGTTGAATTAATCACCCTGGGAACTTTCTTCATAAATTTTTGCTCAAATTCTTTTGAAATATAGAAAACTTTAGTAGAATGACTCCCTTCTTATGTGTAGCTATGCTAGAGAAAAACATCATTAATTGAACTTTATTATTAGAGAAATGGCTATACTTATATACCACGACATATATATAAGAATGTTCAGGATGTCACTACTTGTCACAGCAAAACCTAGTACAACCCAAATGTCCTTCAACAGTGAAATGGAGAAATAAACTGTGTTAAAGTTATAGAGTGGACTATTATACAGCAGTCATGATAAATGAACCTCAGTTAAACATAATCAAATGGATGAATCATAGCAACATAGTTTTAACAAAAGTCCAAAAGATCACATAAAGCATGATATTCTTTTTATAAAGTCAAAACAATTAAAATCAAAACAAAATTTTCAAAGAATACATACATATGTAATAAATTACATAAAAAGGAAAGCAAGAAAATAAGGAATACTAGTTACTTCATGATTGGATAGGGAAGGACCACACAGAAAGGTTTAAATTACTATCAATGCTGTAGTTTTATAGTTTGGAGGTGATTTCATGGGTATTTATTATTACAAATATGTTACAGAGTCAACAGGATTCGTACGTGGGTGGCGAGGAAGAAAGTTCATGATGATTCTCAGACAGCTGAGACTCTGTGTCACACAATTAGCTCTTTCTCATACACAGTCAGATACCATTCTCTACTGTGTCGAGACATCTTACACACAACTAGCGAGTTAAGAATTTTTCTTCTAGTTAAACAAATTATATCCAGCACTGTCTGATTTGATGATCTCCATCATGCATCTCCTTGGTAACCACACAACCTCAGGCTGTTTCCAAAAATTAAATTTGCTTTCAAAAGATAAAGGCTGTGTTCCAACTGAGGCCACAAAAAAAAGGAAATGGCATACCAGCTTTAAAGGCAATTTCACAAAAGGAGCTCTCAAATATTTGCACAATGAAATCTATGCTTAGCATTCCAAATAACCTTCTGAAGTGATTATTTGGAGGCAAAGCACAGTTGGATATGTTTAGTTTTAAAAACCAGACTCATTACCTGGAAGGGAGCGCTTCCCCAAGGCACAAGGAGGGTGTGGTCTCCCGCTCAGCATTCTCCTGTCTGCTTAACCGACGTGCAAACTTTGGACCAAAGGATTTCTTTCTCAGGAAGAACTGGAATACAGCGCCCTCTGGTGCATTATAAAAGAGTGGGTTTTTTCCTCCTTATCGTTTAAGTTTGGATGTCAAAACATTAAACTTAAGTCAAAATATTATTAATATAAAGATTCGAATGACACAAGAGTAATAGTACTGAGTAACTTACTTTTCCTTAGTAAAAGTTATTATAATACATACTTTAAAAATTGTGGTATCAGATAATCTGTCAGGTTTGATAGCTATAAATTAATGCAAATAATATCAAGTTTTATTCTGAAAATGTTTTATCTGCAGGAAATTAATTTAATAGAAGAAGAAGAAAAGTGGCCAATTTAAGAGGCCAGGCCTACAGAGGGAAGAATTCTCATATCCATTGGACAACATTTATCACACTTAGTGGCACGCTGACAGCAATACACACACACTGAAAAATCGGCTTGCCTCCTGACTTCTCTCTCGCATGTTTTGTACAATACAAACGAAGCCAGCAAAGCTCATAAGGAAGAAAACGCAAAAAAATCTGAGACTCCTATTTTTGTGTTTCCTCAGTACAACCTACAAAGTGATCTTTTTCCCCATTCTCTCCATTTACTTTTTGTCCATAAAATTATCCAAACTTTTCCAGAATCCACTAACGAATGCAAATAAATATTTTTAACATGAACGAATTTGCTTACAGAACTAAGTATTTTTCAAAGACGAAAGTCTGAAATCTAATATCAAACTAATTTAGCAAGAACCCTCTAATCTTAAACAGTACTTTTCACAGACTTCCAGAGTAAATAGAGACATTTTCATTAGATGAAGCATTACAAAGACTCTACGTTTCCTTGTTTTTGGTTGTCTTAAAAATGTTTTGCTCTTCCATTTATGGCCCCAGGAAGTCAGACCAACCAGGTTAATTTACATGACTGAATGAACCCAGATTACTCTGAGGTTTGCTCTAAGATTCATTATAGCGCTTAGTTCACTAGGTTCCACTACTGGGCCACCAAAAAGCAGTGTAGAGCAGCAACTTCCCATTTCATACAGAAGAGGCCACTGGCACGCATCACCTCTCCGTGCGGGTAGGCCATGGGGAGAGACTCCCCCGACCTCTCTTCTCCAGTCTCTGTTTTGCTCCATTATCCGCAGTGCGAACGCCACTGGCATCCTATAGCCTTGCCGTTCAGGTAAGCACACCCCACCCGCCTGCTCCCGCGCATCACGGTAGGGTGACGCCAGAGGCTCGGCCCTTCAGAATTCCCACCGTCACCCTGACCCCCAGCTCCACCTCAACAAGCCAGTTCTTTCATGCTTGTTCTGTTATCCTAACCATATTTTGAGTTCCCTATTCCACGCTGCTTCCGTACCCTCCTGAAATCTTAAAGTATGAATTATATGATCTGTAATAGTAATCACTCGGTCTTCAAGAAATTGCTTTATTTTTAACCAGTAGTGTCAGCTCCGCTAGCATTTACTGAGTACTGACTAACGTAGCTCACGTCGTTCTGCGAGTGAGGACACAAAGGTGAATACGGGCGCCTCACGGAGCTCACAGTGAGAAACACGGCACAGTGGCGAGAACGTATGCACAACTCAGTCTAAGTAAAGGGACTGAAAGTGCTGCTTTTACAAAACCACTTACAAATCACAGTGTATTCTAATTGCTTAATAGGTGGAATAAAAAAACTGGAAAATAATGAACGTATTTCATTTTCTATTTTTTTTTTAGTTTAATTAGTTTCTTTGAAAGAAATGTAAGATTGCGGGGAGGACGTAGGGAAGCGAGTTTGAAAAACAGAGTACTTCAGTAAAATGTATTGAGTGCCTGCTGTATACTTACTAACCAGCGTGCCGGATGCTGGGGATACATAACAGTGAGCAGAGACCCACAGTGATCTGGCACGGATGGAGGTCGCAGTGCAGCGGAGAAACAGGTGACAGACCAGTAAATGATAGATCGCAACAGTGGTAGGTGCCACAGAGAAGAGCCACAGATGGGCAACGGGGGCCTGATCTATGAACAGGGAATGGGCCAGGTGTCAAGGAAGGCTTCCGTGAGGACGTGACATCGAGAGGGAAGACCTGAGAGCAGAGAGAGTAAGTCAGGCGGAGAGAAGAGTATGTGAGGCCTTGTGACCAGGGGGTGCAGGGTGAGAGAGCGGCACAGAGGGCTATGGGCGTCTTGGTGGAAATGAGGCCGAGGAAGCAAGGAGGAGCCAGACCTTGTGCGTCATTTTAAGGCTGTATCTTCATCCTAAAGACAATAGGCAGCCCCTCAAGAGCTCCGCCTGTGTCACTAGTTAAATTATAAGATCACTTAGGCAAAGGACTCAGCATATCCCAGATCCACAGCAGAAGGCCAATGAATGCTGACTCCCTCCCAAACACGTCCTGCAAAACTGACCTAGTGTATTTAATCAATTAACCATCACAATGGGTATCTTTTCTCTTTTCGTATGAGTATCTTTATAAAATGAATCAGTATTTTAAAATTTTAATCTAGTGCCCATCACCTCCCAGGTTAATATAATAGAGTAGAATTCAAAGTACACTGGAAATTAGGATTTATTAAATCACAAGATGATCTTATATAGTGTTAAAAATTTTTGTAATTAAGTAAATCTGTCTCTGTACCTTGATTTTACACTTAGTTTTTAATACTATGCATTTTATAAAATATACTGATATCAAGATAAAACAGAAGCAATTAAAACAATCAAACATGGTAAATGATATGACTTAAGGGACCCCAGTTCAGTACTACACATTTATTTAGCAAGCCGAAGTGTGCCTTCAAGGAAGGCTGAGGAATCTACTGAGAAACCATCTGCAGTTTTCGGCACCTCAACCATCTCGTCCACACACAGTGCCTGTGCCCTGTTTTAGAGATAACCTGGCTTTTCACATTTCCCATATTTTTTCAAATGTTTCTGCAGCAGTCCATGAAGACGGTTTGCAGAGGATAAAATATTTGACCTAAAATATTTCAGCAATGCATTTTAAAAATTTAAATTTGCATAGACAGAAAGCAGCTAACTTTACTAATATTATAAAAAAAAGTTCGGACTCCTTGGTAGCCAATTACCAGATAGGCATCACATCAGGAAACCACACTCTTCCCAGGTATTTGGAGACTTCTGCGTGAATCTCATCTAGGCTATACTCTTCGTCAGGGATCAAAACTTCCTCCATTATGGAGAGCTGGGTTAGCTTTCTCCCACGCAGTCTTACAAACTCAACGAACGCACTGCAGCTAACCTCACACTCGCTGAGGCCCAAAGCTGTTAAGTTCGTACAGCGTTCAGCAATACAAATAAGTTCATCATCAAGACGCTGCAGACCATTAGCACAAACCACTAACTCGATTAGTCGTGGACAGTTAAGACCTATCCGTCCTAGAACTGCTTTGCTCACTGAACGACCAAAATAAAGATGAGTAACAGGGGTTTCTTCTTTGAAGAACGTTTCGAATTCCTCTTCATATAAAAAGAAGTACATGACAACGTTAACTCTAGGGGAGTGTTTAATAAGGGCGTCCCAGCTACGTTTTTGAATAGAATGAAATTCAATCTGTCCAGGATTTTCACTCACGACATCAATCCGAAGATGCTCAAGGTTAACGTGAGTCTCGCTTGAAAGTGCGCGGAGAAGTTCGTCGCTCAGAATGCCATAATTCAACGCCAGTTCTCTGAGGCCTTGACAGTGATCAGCTACACAAAGTATTCCTGCGGAAAAGTGAGCAAATGTCTAAAGAATAATCATACTGATACCAACACAACATTTTGTAAATTTAAATTTGATGTTAGTTATTATTTACTAAAATAAATATCTAATTATTTCTGAGAAAATGGTTGCCAAGACATATATGACTATATAAAATAAAAAGTATGTGTAAAATACTCTCATGAGAAACCATTTAAACTATATCTAGCTTGTAGATTAAGACTTCTTTTGAAAAAAATTACTGTCATGCTTTGTTTTTCATAAGTATGCAATTTAAAAAAAATTGCATTAGTACTATTACTGTGATAAAAAAAAATCATTCAAGCCTTAAAAAATATAACCTACCATCAGATGAAACATGAGGACAGCTACTCATTTTTAGGAGCCTTAGAGTGTCACTATTATTGGCCACAAGAATCTTCAATGAAGGATCATCCACTGGTGTGTCTTCAATTTTGATTGATGACAACAATTTTGAGTTGACAAAAACAACGGTAAGTGCTGACACAAAATGAGACTTGCATGGCAGCAAGAAAAAAATTATGAAAACATTATTTAAAAATTTACAGCTTTAACCAAATAATTCATTAAAGCAATTTGTATCAACACATGCTAATGAAAACATACTAAGAGCAATTAACATACTACTGTTTTCACACAACCAGTAGCCAGTAGAAGACATTTTTATAACAAAGGATAGTTTTATACTTTTATAATTGATAAATTAAACAACAATAAAGGAAAAAATTCCAAAGATTTTACATAAACACATCTTCTAATTATTTCAATGTTAAGGAATTGATTTTTAATATTACAAGGATAAAACTACTGTATACGTATCTCCTAGATCGGGGGTTGGCAAATTACGGACCATTGGCTGAATCTGACCCACAGTCTATTTCTATATACCTCACAAGCTAAGAATGGTTGTACATTTTTAAATGGTTGGAAAAAAATTTTAAAGAATATTTTGTGACATGTGAAAATTATATGAAACTTAGATTTCAGTGTCCCTAAATAAGGTTTGATTGGAACACAGTCATGCCCCTTTGTGTATTGCCTACGTCAGCTCTCACACCCAATGCCACAGTTGAGGGGCTGTGGTAGGGCTATACGGCCCTCAAAGCCTGAAATAGTTACTGTCTGGACACTCTGACCTCTGCCGTAGAATAAAGTTTTTAATTTGTTTGTTCGCTCTTGTATTTCCAGTACCTAAAATAGTGTATGGCACACAGTAGATAGTGGATAAATACTTGTTGAATGAATAAATGAATAAAAAGACGTCGCAATCTTCAGCGGCATGCTTTTCCTAGCAAATTATCCAAAGCAGATGCTAATCTTTATACTCCTTAAAGACTGACGAGATGAGTAGGATTTCACAAGTTTTCAGATCCAGTATTTTTTGGCAAGGATAGAAAGTCTAGAAACCAAACCCACGCACGATCACTTTCCTTTTTCAGAATCAATCTGGATTCTACCAAAGGTTCTATTGTCCCTATCGCAATGACCCAATGGATTATGTTAATCAACTTATAAGAAAATTCATTGATATATACTAATTATAAACTGGTTTTTTACAAATTTTCAAATGGTAGAGGGCTAGACCTCTTTACTACATTTTCTGGAGCCAAAATTATTAGAGAAATATGAATACAAGGTTTATTTTCCCTATAATCAATTCTCAATTGACTGTGTTAGTCCTGAAGGACAAATTTAAACATATTTCATTATAATAGCAATGTATTTTTAGCACTTTTTACAGTATTTAGCAAAATATTGTACTTTTATCCTATTTTTCCTTAGTTTACAAATGAAAAACCTGAGTCTCAGAGAGATCCACAAACCTTGCCAGAAGACACAGAGCTCATTTTAAACTCTGGAGGCAGAGTCTGAAACGAAGCTTGCTAATTCCTGGGCCCTAGCTCTGGTGACTGCATCGGCTGGCCTAGAAGCTGGGCCTAGAAGCTGACATGCAGCATCAGAGACAACTTCTAGAATCTAAGAATTGCAGGCTAATCTACTTCCATAGCTCACAGACAAGGAAATAACTCTTCAGAAGCAGTAAGTTTTCATCTGATTACTTATGTTACTCTAATCCTCAAATGACCCATTTTTTTTTCAGCGTATCTCTTTAAAAGATAGACAGACTAGCAGAAACGCTGGCTAAGAGAGAGCCGTGGCCCAGTGCACGAGAGATGCTGCTGTCATTCCTTCCTCCTCTTCTGCAGGAAAGTTTCCATTGTCAGCCAGTTTTACCGACAACCATAATTTACTGCTTATCATATGTATCTGGCACTATTCTAATTCTGGGTTTATAATGGCAATAAAATGGGCAGAATCTATACCCCCAGTGAGTTTATGTTTTGATGGGGGGTGGGGGAAGAGAACACGTTAAATAAATAAGGGGTTTCAAGTACCAATGAATGATATAAAGAAGATAAAATAAGGCAACATAGCAGAGTAACTGCAGGGAGAAGTGTTGTTTTAGCAGAAGTGGTTAAGGAAGGCCTCTCCGAGGAGATGGCATTCAGTCGAGGCCTCAATGAAGAGAAACAGTTATTAGTTTCTGTAGCGTAAACTGCCATTTGCTTTCTAACAACCATTCATCCTTTCTTCTTTGGTAATCCAGTCCCGATTTTTAGCTGGGGACAATGCCACCCAGCTAAAAGATTTCCCAGTCTCCCTCAAATCTGGTATGGCCACAGGCTGAGATGTAAAGGGAAACATTATGTGGTATTTATGGGCAGTGTCCTTGAAAAGGAGAATGTACACTCTTCTTGCTCCATTTCTCCCATCCAAGTGCCTAGAACAAGGACGTGATGGCTGGAGCTCTGACAGCCACCTTAGACAATGAAAATGAAGAAAACACCTTGGAAAGAGTGGAGTGGCTGGAAGGAGTCTAGGTTCCTAACAACTCCATACTAGCTATGGACTGTCTCACGTATGGATTTCTTTAACAAAAAGGAATAAACTTCAATGATGTTTTTTAAGCCACTGTTGTTTCAGAGTTTCTAGTATATAAACCCAACACCATTCTAACTAGCATAGTTCATTCAATTGAATGTTATATTGTTCTACCTCCAATGGAGAGGCTACAGAATTATAGGAAAAACATCCAGTATTGCCTCTACAGGCTCTATATTCAAAGTAACTACTAATATATAAACTAACACTTGAAAATAGTAAAGCAAAACAATCTAAGTTTTATATTAATGACACCTACTGTGGAAACAATTATTAAAATTACAACATAGATCTAAAGAATGAAAACATGCATAAACTATTTTTGTAAAAGTTAAGTGCTAGTTAACAGAAAACTGCTTTAAATAATACTTTGACTACAAATAGGACATAATCTCTCTTTAGGAAAAGAATAGTTTTTGCTTAGTTTGGCAATATTTAGGATCTTACTGTAGCTCCCAATAAAGCATGGTATCCTTACCTTTGACATGTTCATAAAACTTGGCTTGGCTGTTGAAATCAAGCCCAGGGTCTGGATAGAACAATTTACCAGCTGAGAAAGTATATCACAGGCAGCTTCTGCTGACTCTGTGCTGCTATCAACCTGTAAAGATAATTTTTAATCTTAAATAACTTCCTAAAAATAATTTATCTAAAGTTACTGGCAATATAATTATTTAATATTTAATAGAATTCAATTGCAAAGTCTTATTTGTACCTTCAAGCTATAATATAAATGAACACTTTTTCTTTATACAAAATGTCTCACTCTGAAGTGAAAAACAGATGACAAAATAACTTTCCAAGCATTTCATACTTTCAAGTCTTCTACAGTTTCCTGAATTTTCATAATGGCATACAAAGGAGGGAAACAGAATTTGAAGTTATTCAATTACAGCTCAAATTCTACACCTCAATCTCCGCAAATAACTACAGAAAAACAGGAAACCATTTGGGATAAAAGTTCTGCAAAATTCATTGACTGCCTCAAAATAAGGATCTAGATATCCAAATATGTTGTTAACAAAATATAAGTCATTGTTCCTATTTGCTTATTTTTCTTACCTTAAAACTGACATATTGGAGATGGGCAGCATGTTTTTTAATAATCTGCTGAGTGAGATCAGGATGAGTGGACTTAAAATATGAAGTAGCTGACTGGTTCAGCTCAAATTCAAACTTTCTCCAAAGGTCAGGGATATGAAAAACTTCATTCCATCTCCTACACACAGAAGATGCACAGGCTCGATCTATTAAAGGAAGATACTGAAAAATCCGTAATAGTACATGGTGAGGCAAACTCCCCCAGTCCAGAACAGTGTACATGTGAGTCTGGTTGAGAGAAGAGTAGAACCGCAGTTTTGGCTGTTTTGCTCTTGGTGAAGACTGGACAATTTTATTCACAACAGATAAATTCTTCCTCTTCATTCTGTAAACATTAAAAAATGTTAAGTGATAATTTTTTCAGACTCTAATTGTATAAAATAACATTTGAACAGGAAAAGCAGTTTAACTGATACAATTTTAGTAGTAATCTTCCACTCTCGTGCTTCGATAGGTGCTGCTCTGTGCTGGGGATACAGAGATAAGTCAGTGCAAACCGGTTCTCAAAGAGCTACGGCCAAATGGTGAAATATAGTGACAAACACTGTGACCTCATTTGGGACAAGTCTTAGTGGTAGAAAAAGAAGAAGGCATTTGATTGACTTTGCACGTGGAAGAGGCAGGTGGGGAGGCTTCTAACAGGAAACGTCCAAGGAAGCAGTGTATGTCCCAGGTTTTTTCATGGTCAATTAATGTATATTACTACTCCCTACACAGGAGAAAGCATCACTTTTTAATTGTGCTAAGAACTCCTGGGAGGCCTAGGAGACAGTAAAACACAATTAAAAACACAGGTATGGATAAATCTCAGCTCCGTCACTTGCTACCTATATAATCTTGTCGGAGCAAATGAAGTTTCCTCATCTGTAAGGCAGGGATGAAAGCGGTACCTGTCTCATAAGGTTGTTGTGAGGATTAAAGTACTTTAAGGGCCAGCAGAGAGTAAGTACTTAATAAATGTTCCAGTCTGTGTTGCTGTATTAAATTGTCCAATGCAGTTTTTTGAACTATTTTCATTACTTAAGTCAAAGCACAATTCCAACGAAAACTCAAATGATCTGCAACCATTTTCAGATGACAGTCTGGACACAGGAGCTCTAGAGAGGCTGGATATGGCAGGGAGAAAGTCTTCGTGCAAGTAACACACCTGATCCTCTCCAGTTAAACAGCAAAGGAATGAGCATTCTTCCCCTCCAAAAAGAAGTAATGTATCTCCAGGTATTAGCCAGCTTAGGACACAACTAAGTTCCAACAAATTTGACCTTTGACATCTCGTATACATATTTTACGTAAGAATCCGAAATATTTTAAGTATGCAATTATTTGAAAGGCAAAATAATGGGAACAGTGGTTTTAAACTTTATTTGTCTTTGGTTAACTATTTAACCCCTCCTTTCACCTTTCAATATTAGCAATATACATAGGGAAGATCCCGTGTCATAACTGAAACATACCTTCAAATCTAATAGTTATTTAATATGTAAATATCTCTGTTTTGTGATTCACTCTGTCTGATGGGAAACATTTCTTAACCACAACGTAGAGTTGGATCCCAGAAGCAGGACTGATCTATGAAGCAACTGAACAAAATGAAAAGTCATCTTTAGCGTTTGGAAACCGGAATGGAAAGGAAACACAGTTGCAAAGTTGTATCTCAAGCATCAGGCAAAAGAACTACTAAAGACTATTTTAGTTTGACTAAACCACTTACATGTATGTCTTAGAATTTGTCTATCAATAAAATATAGAACACATGAATCTACTGATTACCAATAATTCAAAGAGATGCTATTGTAAAAGGGCTGATCTATTCTAAAATGCCAATTCCCTAAAATGGTAAGGAATAGATGCTGGATTCTAAACTCAGATGGGGAGCACATTCATTGACATTTTGCTTCTAATTGTTTCATTTGGTAACCTACAAAATGATAGCTAAAATTGCACTGAGTTACTACAAAACAAATTAACCCTAATAGAATCCTTCACTGTAAAAGCAGCAAAGCTAAACACAAAACAAAGACTTCACCCAAATCCCAAGTTAGAGAACTGCAAGGCAGTTCTAACTAAGGAACTGTGTTGTATGCTAAATTTCATTGTATATCACATGGATTGATTTAAATTATTTAGTAAAATCATTGAATTGTCAATTCACTGATAGCAGAATCACCATAAATAAAGGATATTATATCAACACCAATAATTTACTACAAATAATTTTAATTTTCTTTTTCCTCATGTACATTAATTTTTAGAGCATAAAACTCACCTGCAAATCATAAGCTTCATATAAAATAATTTTATGGCTATGTGCATAATATATATTTTAG
The DNA here is from genome assembly GCA_963575035.1 of Avahi laniger. Classification (NCBI taxonomy): domain Eukaryota; kingdom Metazoa; phylum Chordata; class Mammalia; order Primates; family Indriidae; genus Avahi; species Avahi laniger. The sequence continues at coordinate 11,566 of CAUYSK010072068.1, read as the reverse complement.
AATGTAAGACAAATTGATCTTTATTAGCTGAAAAATGTTGATATACAGTCTAGCCCAAATATATGTGACTGTTTAAAAACTGATCATTTCTTTTTCAAGCCTTGTCTTACCTAAGGAAGGCTTCCAAGTTATAGGTCACTCTGAACCAACGAAATGAAGTCACTGCTGCCGTGGGATACTCACCGACATCCTTTGGGTTTCATTTCCTATCTTCGCAAAATATCACAAAAACACATTCATCAGAATATATAAATAAACATCCAATAATTTTTACACTTAGGATATTTATATATCACTATGCACACTGACGGATTTTGTTAGGAAATTGATTTCAAAACTATTTTTTGTTCATAAAAAAACTAACCTGGTTAGTAGAAATAGTTCAACACTTGCTAGAAATTACACTTGAAGCTCTACCAAGGCTGTGGATCAAACAGTCACAGGGCTCTGAAAATGCATTTTAATTAATGAGTATAGAGAGATATTACAAAAAATTTAAGGTAGTTCATGACTACATTTATTTGTTTTTAGGCTGTGTAAGCCATTGAGTTTCAGTTTTTAGCAGGACATAACACCATTACAGTTACATTAATAATAATTAAGTAGGCAGATGTATAACTTTTATTATTTTATCATTCCTATATGAATATAGTTTGACTAGTCTGCTGTGAATAGAATATATGCCTCTGAATTTTAAAAGATTTCATTTATATTGATAGAATTGGCATTGATTCATTCATACTCTCTCTGAGGTTTGACAAATTTGAGGCAAAGTTAGGAGCAAAGTCTATGGACACAGAAGAAAATAATAACAGGTCTATACCAGCATAAAACTCATGACCTTGACATCATGAATACATGTTGTAAAATAAAAATAAATAAGTAAATATCTTCTACTACTTTTGTAAGCCAAACTCAACTGCAAAGAGGAGGTAAATGAAGCAACCTATTAATACGCTAAAAACTTCTCTGAAATCTGTACTGTCTAGCACCTGCCAGTCTCAATTTCTCTTTGAATCCCACCCCTAAAGTAAAACTGGGGAGGACATGCGGGGGTAAGATATTTGGGCTCAATATCCACCATTTGGTCTCCCCACTGCCACCTGTTGTTCCACTGATAGCCGAACCACAGTTCTCCAGATAATGCCAAGGTTGGCTCTCCCCGCTTTGCGCTCCAGGAATAGGGTGAAAGGATCTCTGGGCACACTCTCAGAGCAGCACCAAACAAGAGAAAGACAAACCAAGTGGCTTGTATTCCCTCAATCAGATGATGCACAATTCTATTTACTGCAGAAACTTTTCTACTGAGTTATACCTATGGCAAATTTCTGTGTCTGTAGGGCATTCTTTATGCTAGCGGATACTGACATAGTCTGGTAAGGGTATGCAAGTAGGGACTTGCTACCTAAGACTGATAAGAAGATGGCACACAAGTAACCTGTCTCAATCAGCTCGTCGAAGTCTTCAGGATCAGATGAATTACTTCCCTGGTTGCCGAAGGAACTTGATTGCTGTCTTAGAGTCATTATACGGAATTTTGAGGACCAGTCGAGGACAAAACCAGAACACAGGACACCATCAAGTGATAAGCCATACTTCCAAAAAGGGAGAAATGAGCAAGGTGGCCACTGATTTTAAGCACAATTCGAGTATGAAACAGGTTTCTTTGCATTTAGCAAATAATTGATGATAACTCAAAGGTCACTTAGTGGTTTCACTAACCGCCTTAATCCAAATTCCTTTTGCGATATGTTTACTAGTTTGGTACATCACGTGAATAGGATTCTCTACAAGTATCTAAGAAACCGCCCAAAGGATTCTCGAGGGCAAAGATTATCAAAGACATTAGATGAAAGACTGATGGAACATTCAAAGCCAACCCAGTATCAGAAATGGAAGCAACTATCTTCCGCATCATCACCGTGTTCTTCCACATTGGTTAAACGAATACACGGAATTTACTTTAAAAAGTTTCAAGTTTTCAACTGTCACAACAATAGAAATAACATGTAAATACACAGATAACAGAATAGAGATTCGAAACTCTGACAAGGGCAAATTTGTTAGAAGCAGCAAGATGAACGAACACAAATAATGATCAAACGCCCTTTACTTTATCTGCTTTCTAAAGCTGCACTGAGAAATCGGGTTGCTGCTCCAGGCAGATGGCCCTGCCCCGGCTCTGGAGTCCTAGTCCTGGGTGCAACGGCAGAGGAAGCACACACAGAATGGACAGGTGGGCTGAAGGTTTGCTCCAAAACACGGCTTTAAAACACACAAAAGAATCGGTTGTGCTTTCCACTAAATATAATCCAAGAAGACAAAACATAATTTGTTGGGGATATTGTCAAAAAGATTCACGTGCTTTGCAGCCCAGGTGACTCTAAGTCTAAAAGCTAGAGTTCTTCACAAATATCAAAATCAAATAAAGATATAGTTTCCAGCGAGACAAAAGATAAGCACGTATGTCAAACAAATCTCTTCTAAAGCAGTGGTTGCCTTCTTTCTGGTATTCTCACGCTTTATCGCTGGTTCAGCAATTTTCTAAAGTCTCTCAAGTCTCTCTGTGGTATTAAGATACATCTGCATAAAAAGAAAACTTCTAATTTTAGGATAGCTATGTTTTTTAAATAAGTCCCATGACAACTGAAGTTTTCAAAACGCATGGAGAGTGGGAAATGCCTTTTGGAGCAGGGTGCACCCCTGAACCGGGCCACCCGTTAGGGTCCCTCGCGAGGGCACCTGAGCCGGCAGTTCCGCTCTCCGCATCCCCCAGCCATGCTCCGGCCATTCCCAGCGACAAACGCAGGCTTGGAGAGGCGGTGAACGCGCACCCGAGCCCTTCTCCCGCCCTCACCCTCCGCAGATGACCCCGTGACTGAGTCCGGCGGACCTGGTCCGGGCTCCGCACTGCAGAAAACCCAGCACGGGGGCTGCCCCGGGACGCTCCAGGCCCAGCGGACCCTGGGGGCGCCCCGGGCCGGGTGCGGTGGCTCCGGGGGTGCCGGCCCGACGCGGCCGGGGTGGGGCTCACCCTGCCTGTCCCGGGGGGAGCGCTGCCACCGCCCCAGAAGCAAACGCACCTGGGAAGGTAAAGCGCGCGGCTGGAGTCCCGCCGTCCGAAAGCGCCGCGGACCGACACTGCCCGGGCGACCCTCACGCCTGTCGCTCGCGCGTCCTCCCCTCCGCGCCCCCGCTGGCCGCCCCGCCCCCAGCCCCGCGCATGCGCCCGGCTCCCACCGCGGGAGGTACCGGTAGCGTCGCGCACCTGGAGCCCCCAGAGCCCCCCCAGAGCTGGGGGCTGGGCTTTCCGGGAGCTGCTGTTAGGCGGCAGGTGGAAGGTTTCCCGCCTGCTGGTCTCCGACTCAGTCCCTGAGACTGCCTGCCCCTAAAACAGGTGGCTGCCCTCGCCAAACGGGGGCGAACTGACAGGTCCAGTTTCTGGCATCTAACCGCCCTGGGACGCGCCCCTTCTGCAGTGTACTAACAGGGTTGACCCTGGAGCGAGGCGGGGTTAGGGACGGTGACCCCTGCGGTAGAAAATCCCAGCGTCCTGTGACTGCTGTTGACCAGAACCCATAACGAGCAGTCGGTTCATGCGTATTTTGTACGTTACACGTGTTCGGTTTGTTGGAACGTACGTATAGGCCAGAATGCGGTTAATAGAAAACTAAGGTTTGTAAAACAATAGCCGCAGGAGTTTTGAGAGTCCCCAGATGTTGTAAATCTAGCAGACAGCTGCAGCCAGCATTCCTGTCCCCTGATAAGGACGAAGCTACCCCCCTCCCTTATCTCTACAGGATGACACTGATGCAGGGGTCCCAGAAATTGGTGGTTTAAAAAAATTTCTATTGCAGCGGCTGTTCTGGCCCAGGTACTCACCCCACCCTTTCACAGAAGCCCTCTATGGAACCCAAGGCTTTCCCCCCCTCAGGGTTTACGCCTCTTTCGGCCTCCACCCATCTGCACCCCGATGCTCAAAATAAACAGCATTTTGCTACACATGAGGCTTCGTGTCTCTCTCTCCGCTCAGACCTGACAATATGTATCATACTCTGTATTCTTACAGGAAAGGAAGCTAGAAAAAAGAAATGTTAGGAACAAAGTTATAAGGACGAGGCAATATATTTACCACACATTAAGTGAAAGTGGAGCCTCATAAAGGTCTTTGGTTGTCTTAACAGTTGAGTAGACTGAGGAAGACGACGGATTGGTCTTGCTGTTTCCGGGGTGGCAAAGGCACAAAAAAAATCCCCCTGTAAGTGGACACTCACAGTTCTAACCAGAGATGGGGATTACTTCTTAGTTGTTTTATTTTAAAAATCTGAGATCAAACTATACATAACATTCTGGAACCTCCCCTTTTGCCCACAATGTCATGGACATAGTTCCATGTAGATACACACAGACCCCTTCACACTTTTTTTTTTACAGATTTTTTGAGGTATTATTGACAAACCGCACATACTTAAAGCATGTAATTTGGTAAGTTTTGACATCCTTGAAACCATTACTGCAATCAAGATAATGAACACATACCTAGCTCCCCAAAGTTTTCCCAAGCTCCTCTCCCTTCTGCTTTCTGATCCTATGGATTAATTTGCATCTCCTGTTATATAAATTGAGTCATACAGTGTGTACTCTTTCTTTGGTCTGGCTTTTTGCACTAAGCATAATTGTTTTGAGATTCATTTATGTTGTATGTATCATGCTCATTTCTTTTTATTACTAAGTAGTATTCCATTGTCTGGATATACCACAGATTGTTTATGCATTCACCTGATGATGGAAATTTGGGTTATTTTTTGTTTTGGGCTATTATAGGTAAAGCTGCTATGAATATTAGTGTTTGCACCTTTGTAAGGACACAGGCTTACAACACTTTTGGGTAAATAAGAATGGAATAGCTGCATTGTATGATAGGTGTGTGTTTAACTTTTTTTTAAAAAAGACTGTCAACGTATTTTCCAAAGAGGTTGGGCTATTTTGCATTCCCACCGGCAGTATATTAGAGTTCTAGTCCTCCGCATCCTCACTCACACTTGGTATGATCCGTCTTTTTAATCTAATAGGTGTCTAGTGGTATCACATTGCCATTTTAATTTGCATTCCCTAATGGATAATAATGTTGAATATTTTTTCATGTGCTTATTTTCCATGTGTACATCTTCTTTGGTGAAGTGTCTATTCAAATATTTTGCCCAATTTTAATTGGCTTGTTTGTTTTTTCACTACTGCCTTTGGAGAATTCTGTATATATTCTGGTTACAAGTCTTCCACATCTTTGCAGCTGTGAATTGTGCTGCCATAAACATTCGAGTGCAGATGTCTTTATTACAGAATGTCTTTTTTCCCTTTGGGTAGATGCCTAGTAGTGGGATTGCTGGATCAGATGGTATTTCTATTTTTAGCTCTTTGAGGTATCTCCAAAGTACTTTCCACAGGGATTATACTAGCTTTCAGTCCCACCAGCAGTGTATGAGTGTTCCTATCTCACCACATCCACACCAGCATTTGTTGTTTTGGGACTTTCTGATAAAGGCCATTCTCACTGGAGTTAGATGGTATCTCCTGGTGGTTTTGATTTGCATTTCCCTAATGATTAGAGATGCTGAGCACTTTTTTATGTGTTTGCTGGCTTTTTAAAATATGTATTCTGTCTTCTTCCATTAACAATATTTGTGAAGCATGGGAGGAGGTCAAAATACCAACCTTAAGAGGAGTTTGGAAGAAGTTGATTCTAACCCTCAAGGATGATTTTGAAGGGTTCAAGGCTTCAGTGGCAGAAGTCACTGCAGATGTGGTGGAAATAGCAAGAGAACTGGAATTAGAAGTGGAGCCTGAAAATGTGACTGAGTTGCTGCGATCTCGTGATAAACCTTGAACGCCAAGTTGCTTCTTAGGAAGAGCAAAGAAAGTGGTTTCTTGAGACGGAATCCACTCCTGGTGAAGACGCTATGAACATTGCTGAAATCACAGCAAAGGATTAAGAACATTCCCTAAACTTAGTTGATAAAGCAGTGTCAGGGTTTGGGAGGATTGACTCCAATTTTGAAAGACATTCTACTGTGGGTAAAATGCTATCAAACAGCATGACATACAACAGAGAATCTTTCATGAAAGGAAAGGTCGATCGGTGTGGCAAACTTCACTGTTGTCTTATTTTACAAAATTGCCACAGTCCCCAACCTTCAGCAACTACCACTCTGATCCGTCAACAGCCATCAACATCGAGGCAAGACCCTCTACCAGGAGAAAGATTATGACTGGCTAAAGGTTCAGACAATTGTTAGCATTTTTTAGCAATAAAATCTTTTTATTTTTATTTTTTAGAAACAGGGTCTCACTCTGTCACCCAGGCTAGAGTGCAATGGTGCAAGCACAGCTCATTGTAACCTTGCACTCCTGGGCTCAAGTGATCCTCCTGCCTCAGCCTTTGTAGTAGCTGGGACTATAGGTGTGTGCCACCACACTTGGCTAATTTTTTTATTTTTATTTTTTGTAAAGACAGGGGTCTCACTATGTTGCCCAGGCTGCCCTCGAACTTCTGGCCTCAAGTGATCCTCCTGCCTTAGCCTCCCAAAGTGCTGGGATTACAGGCTTGAGTCACTGTGCCTAGCTTTGAGTCTTTTGAAATTAAGGTATGTACATTGCTTTTTTAAGCATAATGCTATTACACACTTAATAGACTACAGTATAGCGTAAACATAACTTTTATATGCACTGGGAAACCAAAAAGTGTGTGTGACTCACTTTCATAGGGTATTTGTTTTTATTGCAGTGATCTGGAGCCAAACCCACAATATGTCTGAGGTATCCCTATATTTGGCTTAAAATATAAATTGTTTACTTCCCAGAGAAAAGTGCAGGTATACTTTCCACAGTTTTTCCCTTGGCCATTGCTATAATAAACACATTGCTGGCATAAAAAGACACTTTAAGATTTCTCTTTGTTCTAATTTGTCCCATTTAAGCCTGCAATGGACTTATATATGCTCTGAAGATTTATTGTATTTTCCTTTTAAGAATTTGGTTTTTACTGTTTTAAAATACATATAGTCTTTTACTTAAATAGGTCAAGATTTTTTTTTTTTTGCCTATGGAAAAATACCTCAGGATTTGTGAGATACAATTTTCACTTTGTATTCCTTTAGATTAAGTTTTCCCTAAAGGAAATTAGTAAAGGAGCTATTTACTTTTACTCAAAGATCAAGGCTATTCATTTTAAAATCACAAATCCAAGTTCGTGTGTCTCTAAATGTGGAAGAACTTGCTTCCGTTTGCACTGTATTCACAACATGAAGCCCCGTCAATAGGGAGTTATGAAATAAACATCTCTAAATGGGTCAGGCTGAGTCATCACTGACAACACTGATTCAAGGCCACCACCCTGTTTTGAAGCCTGAATAAAATCAAAGCCACGACGTGGACCTCCAGATTTTATTAACACCACGCTCTTCGGACGTGTGGTAGCTAAGGCTTGCACCGCCTCGTGGGTCTGAACTCAACATTTCTTAAAACGAAGAGGAAAAATGATTTTTAATCTGTTGCTTTTTCATTATTGCTTTTCTAGTAAACTTTTTACACTGCAGCCTTTAAAATGTAACATTGAACCATGTTTTCCAACTTTGTAGATTACTTGGTTAAAAGTTGCAGCTCAAGGAAAGTAATTCTGCAAATACATTTTGCTTAAAAAGAAGCAAATGATTTTATCGCCATGTTTAACTAAAATTTCATAGGAACGCTTTGTTAGTCTAGAGATAATTTTCTGCATTTTATTTATGAAAGACAAAACCCTGTATTATTACTTTGATGGTCAGCATAAATCTGGAATCATTGAGAGAAACAGGATCAAGATCCCTTAGTAAAAGTAGGTTAGTGGGTCATGTTTTATAGTTGTCCTGGTGATCAACCATTTAAAAGGGCATTTCAGAAAGTAATCATTACCAAAAATTAAAATGTTTTAGTTTTTTGAACAAAAAGAAAATTTTAACACTGAAATATTTTTCTTACAAACAATAGGGAACTGTTTCAAGTTACTAAATTCTAATTTCATGGTTTATGGCAAGTTCTTCTATGTTAATTCACAATCTTTGAGAACTGCCATGTCTTAAGATTGAAAATTAAGTTCATAGTAGTTTAATTTGATTTACTATGTTTGGAAAGAAAAAGTTCTAAAGTGGTTTTTTTAAAAAAAGATTTTTATTAATTGAAGGAATATATTGTATTACTAGTCAATTACAGTGAAATCATGAAGTAGAATAATTGTCAGAGGAAATAGAAAAAATATTCTAATATTTTATGGAAGTAATATTTAAAATGCCAAGCACGATTGTAGACTGCCAGCAAACATATCGATCGAGAATCAACAGAAACAGGGCAACATTTGTAAACAAGTTCTTAAGAAGACTTTAAGAAAATAGACTCACAGACATCAATAAGGTTTACTAATCAAGCCAGTCCAGGACAGAGACCAGTGCAGAAGAGCAAACCATGAACCATGCACTTGTCTGTACCATTAAGCTAGGTGCTTGCAACAATATTTACTGCTGGTCGTATCGTCTCTGAACACACAAACACCTACCACTAAGTCTTCCAGATGGCGGTGTTAGTTAAAGTTAATACAAAAATAGATTAAAATAGAGGACAGAATGTCTGACTGTTACAATTTGCATACAGACTCCCTGTGTCGAGTAACATGATAACAGCACTTACAGGGAGAATTTTACATCTTCAAATCTTTCGTGAGTATTCTTATTTGAACGTTAGAAAAATGGGATGAGGTATGTACAAATAAAAATTTGTAAAGAACATGCACAGATAAAAATTTAAGTGAAACCACCTGTCTGACTTGAATATCTGGCACTTGGAGAGATGTGGGTGCTAAGCTGGGCTTTGGGGAAAAGTCCAGTCTTCTGAGGAAGCACAATGCTCTGTGTTTAGGACAATGATTTTCCCAGAAGGAGGGAGCCGATCTCATGTGTGAGAGTTGGAAATATTTTCTTCCCACGATGATGATTCTCAGCATATATGTTCAGTTTGGGTTGAATCACAGTCAAAAAGTATATTTTAGATCCCTAAATCCGTGTCGAGCATTTTTGGCCTTATATTTAATAAAGAAGCTTTTCTCTTCAGAAAAAAACTTTGCTATTTATTTCCCTTTATCAACTCTTATCCCTTGTTCTTACCTGTAGGGAACTGTTCAAATCTTTCAAAGGAAATCATGATTCTGTCCCTTGTTGAATGAAGTGTGTTTCATTAAGAGCAAATTGCTATTGACTCATATCCTAAAAGCATGTTGTTACTTTTAGTAGGATAATTGCATGGGTATTTCAGAAGAGAACCCAAACTCTTATTACCCTGATGCATTTTTCTTTGGAACAGAGCTCTCATTTTCAGTGCAGGGAAATTCACTAACATTAAACATGTAGAATGATAGATACATATGTTATCTTTGATAAGCCACAGTGATGATGTGCAAATACTTCATTGACCCCTGACTTTAATAGTCCAGTTGCATTGCTTTGAATTGCCTCGCCAGAAAATTGCACTAGAAACTTAATTAATACGTCACAGCATTGCTTATATAACATCCGTAGCGTGTCTAGCATTTTTCCTAATTGTTCTCAATTTCTTTAATTGATTGAGTTGGAGCATACTCAATCACAAAATGTAATAAATTTGAGCAAAAGATCCTTTTCACAAATTCAGAATCCTTTACATTGTGAAAGTTATACAAAACCTATTTTCCCATAACCTAAATTTAATGCAGAACTCTTTCAGTATTATTCCATAAAACATGTTGAGAATTATAATTATTATATTCCTGAATTATGCAGAAAAAAATCTCCAAATGGTTTGTAAATCAAATGCTTTGATTTTAAATTTTGGTGTGCAGCCTCTTTTAAAGGAGAAAAATAACGGGAGGTATACCCAGATACATTTCCGCGACTCAATGACGTAATGTAATCCTCTTTGGCACGGGTTTGCCTGACTCTCGGGCCAAATCATAGCCATTCTTCTAAGCAGAGTACAATTAATCTAAAATGGCTTTGGGGCACAGTATTTAATTTTGTGCTCTAGCCAGTCTTCTCCTTGACTGACGGTTTCCCCTCTGCAACCTCCAAATTGTGCAGCGCCCCACGGCTCCGTTTGAGGAGCGCTTCTCTCTCTCTCTGCACGCGTTCTCTTGGGGCGCCATCCCATCTCGTGGCCTTCAGCTTCATCTCTGTGTGACTGACTCCCAACCCTGCATCTCCCTGACCTCTCTCTTGACCTGCAGAGGTTTACATCCAACTCTCCACTCCGCTTCTCTTAGATTTCTGAGAGTCCTCTCATCCTCATGTCCAGAGAATTCCAGATCGTCTCTAAAACGTGTTTCTCTCGCTGTCTTCCCGTCTCAGTAAGTAGCAATTCCGCGCTTTCAGTTGCTCGGGTCCAAAACTTTGGAATCGTCTTTGACTCCTCTATTCTCTTTCACGTTCTGGGTCCCATCTGTCAGCAGAGCCTCTGAGCACCGCCTTCGAAACATGTCCCAACTCCGAACACTTCTTCCCGCCCTCACCGCCACTGTCCCGGGCCAAGTCCTCCTCCTCTCTCACCTGCAGTGTGCGGCAGCCTTCCAGCTGGCCTCTGCCTCCACTCCTGCCCCTTTCAGTGTCTTCTTAATTTAGCCACAGGAGTCATGATCAATCGTCAGCTCATGTCCCGCCTCTGCTCGACATCCTCCAACAGCTTCCTTCGCTGGGAGCAAAAGCCGAGCCCTCAGAAGGACGCTAGGCCTCCCCCAATCTCACCTCCACCCCTGCTCCTTTGCCTTCATCTGCTGCTCCCTCCTCCCTCCCTCTCTCCCCCTGTGCCAGTGGCAGGGCCTGCTCCTTGCTGCCCCTCAACCCTCCCGCGAGGCCCGGTCCTGCCTGGGGCCTCTGCGCTCACTCATCCCTCCACCTGGAGTGCTCTTTCCACAGACGTCGATGAGGCTCCCTCCCTCTCCTCCTTCAGCGCCTTACTCAGATGACACCGGCTTTATTTTCTCCTTGACACTAGCCACTATATTACCGGTCCCTGACCTTTTTGGCACCAGGGACCGTTTTCATGGAAGATAATACTTGCACGGACCGGGTGGGGCGGGGGATGGTTTCGGGATGATTCCATGCATTACACTTATGGTACACTTTATTTCTATTGGTATTACATTGTAATATATAATGAAATAATTATACAGCTCACCATGGGTTGGAGACCCCTGCACGATTCAGTCACATGTTTTGCTTATCTGTCCCCCCACTAGAAGGTAAGCTCCAGGCAGGCGGGGATTTTTGTCTGTTTTGTTCACTGCTGAAGAAAGAGAGAGAGAGAGATAAATAGACAGACAGATGACAGTCAGAGTCTGTGGGTAGGAAGGTCGGTATAACTGTCACTGCCTCCGCCACTCCCTCCAGGAAAAGCAGCACAGGTACTAATATGGAATGACAGATAGAACTCTCCCACTTTAGGCTGCGAGACAGCATATAATCATTACACATTTTATATTTCTCAGAAATTAGGTATTAAATAATACCTTTCA